>QLOZ01013509.1:0-85465 GCA_003314065.1 Lactarius sp. MG50
ACTTAGCACTGAATTAAGTCACATAAGTTGGGTAAGTACTTGTTGGACTTTGCTGATGCTATTCCTTTACTACTCCTACAACTATCTTAGCTTTACTTCCTACTTTACACCCTACTATCCCTCTCATTCTCTTGCGATTATTTCACCTCCATTTCCTACATTATCTTACCTCTATTTTCTATTTTATCTCCTACCATTCCTCTCCTACCTTGTACAGCACCATGCTCACGTCAAGGAGGAGTGTTAGATCTCAACGATCACGGGACATCACGAGACATGTTGCTGAAGACACGTGACGGACAGTATTTACGCGTTCCTTGCTCGTCAGCCTTGCCTCAGTTTCTTCTCCCCTACTAGTGCTGAGGTTGTTAGATTTTTACATTCACTCCCCTTTGCACACAGTAGCCAGGCCAAGAGGCCAATGTAGTATGGGACTCAGGGTACATATCGTGCTGGCTTATTCATGGGACACAGGATATTCATGTTTACTCGTGCTATCGTCATGGTGGTCATGATGGCAGCCATTACTACAGTAGTAGAAATTCTCATAATGTATGGCGCTAGTTAAGGCACACATTATGAGATTTATTCGTTATCATATCCCAATTTCCCCAGCATAACGAACATAGTTCAAGGAAAAAGCCTGACGATACATTACGAGCCGCGGGTGGCCAGTGAGTCTTGGCCTCTACTGGCACGGTGGTGTCTACAAACGACACAGACCGTGTCACGGTTGCTCACCCTAGCCTGGTGCTGGAAAAAATGCTGTGGTGTTGTGTTGGGTCCAATCTCTGATTTTACGATGTAAGAATGAGTTCAGGAACAGTACAGCGACAAAAGTTTTGGAACATCACATTTGGCTGAGGTTCACACCAAAATAGTGTCATGTGATGTTTCAAACCTTTTGCAGTAGTACACTGGTTGAGTTATCAACACCGTAGTAGCCGGCATGCCAAAGTTTGTGATTCCAAAGCGAAGGAAGGAATGAAGGAAAGGGCGGTTGTTGTTCCCGTCTCACAAACGACAAAGGCAACCAAGGTGGACAAGCCACCGTGACTTGCCAGTACGGCCCAGGTTACGACCCAGGCTGCTCCCGCACCCCCCGCTGCACCAAGTAACACGGCTGAACTTGGACGGTCCCCGGTAACTGGAGTCTCAGGGTTAAAATTCTGCAACTACTCGCAAGGGAAGTATACAGACTTGTACTTAGGGGAGACGTCGGACCCTCATGTGTTCGCTCGCAAACTGCACCGATGCTGCCACTTTCAAGTTTCAACTATCCGCATCATGCCGCGAATGGTCAAGTGCGCTTGGGAGTCTGCAGCTCACACAGGGCATCTTCCAGAACCTCATTCAACTACAGGCGTGAGGGTCTAGTACGAATGACCAGTTCAAAGGTTTAATCGCCTGGCTGCCGAGGCACGGTAGTTTGCCGTGATGATGTTCCGACTCTATAATACAACAACAATACGTTTATCGGGCTCCTTGTAAAGCTCCAATTTCCGAAAAGCTGGTGCATACCGGTCAGATACGGGGTATAATACGCTCTTCAGAAATAAAAGGGGCTGATGGACCAGTGCGACACGCATCGAACCCTTCCCCGAGGTACAGTACTAACAGGCGCCCCATCCTGGGACAGCCGAGTACAAACGACCCCCAAACAGAAGGACTGGGACTACCACCACGTCACTAACACATTCACAGGATCATGCCGCGAAGGGGCAACATCAAAAACATATACTGCAACGGTGTTATCTCAAATAGAGGCCGCGCGGATGGTAAACAGATGGGAGCGGCCTCTGCAGCCTTCTCTACCACGAAGAGAAAGAATGGGGCCATGTCGAAAGCATCCTCGGCGAATCGGTAATGGAGACAGACACGATGATACGAGCCCTTAAACCTGGACTCGACGCTCTCACTAACTTCCTAGCTGCGACTCGGATGCCACCGCCGCAGGCGCATAAACATATTCCCACCCTCCTGCAGAGCAATAAGCAAAACACTGAACGGGCGGCGTGGGAGCCGGGATGAAGCATAATATTGGGACAGAACAGAGGGGATTATATACCTCTCACTAAAAACACGACCACCCTTACTATACCCTTCCGCTGCCCATAGCCAGCTAGCCCTGGCTCATCGTTCAGAACATACACGCTCGAGCAGTACATATACATGACCGCCTCTGTACCGCGTTGTATGCACTGCGGAATACGAAGTCGAATTTTTGTAAAAAAAAAAATAGTACACTGGCACTATGACTTGTCATAAGCTATTTCAAGTAAGTGATCGAAAGAAGTGGGCGCAAGGATTCAGAGCTTTGTGATCAACATGGCAACCAATGTATAGCCCACCATGGCGGGAGGTGCGACGATACAATAAGACCAGAAAGTTGTGCGACTTATAAGTCGTTCAAATGCATTGCTGGTGTCTTGTGCGATCTGTTAGGAGGAGAATCATGTTCAGTGACGACAGACGACGGTACAACAGAAACATACCTGTGCCAAAGTCACGGCAGGAGGCGACGCTAGTAGGAGCACAAGACTGAGGATAAAAACAGGACTGACGTTGGTATGGAGTGAGTTATGAGCACGACAACCTTAGCGATGAGCGCGTACTCTTTCAACACGTCCAGGGACCCTCGGAGCACGCCGAGTACCAGGAGTGGAGCGAGTAATACGGGTGTGACAAACATACGAGCAAGTATTGTTACGAGGATAGTCCTCCCCTCGCCTCTATTTACAGGCCGCGGTACATGAGGCTGCAACGGGCCAATCTCTCTCTTCCGACCTCCGATGCAAAAAAACCTGCGCAAACCACTCACGAGCGACGCTCGCTGACATCCGGATACACCAGAGGGGGTTAGTTTAGACTTGTCTGTAGGCATGTGGAAATATGCGCCGAGCACGACGAGCGTGATAGGAATGGAGCAGTCGCCTGCTTGGGTGATAGCGCTGCGAATGGGTCCCAAATACACCTTGATCACGTGTTGCAGAGGCTGGATGAGCGCAACCACGATAGATAAAAACGAGGCCCAGAGAGGGGGGGTCATGAAACCATTCGTCTTTCTCCAAACCATGCCACCTGCATGTACCACACGCTGCATGGATGTTGGGGGTGGGAGAGACCACACAGGTATGGGCACACCGGAGCCCACTAGGATCTCGGGGTTAGAGATGAAGCCAGCTTCGAGGTCAGATGATTGGTGAGTCCTCGAGGCCCAGGGAGAGATAAGTGCAGAGTCTCTGCAGTTTATGTTACACTGAGTATGATCAAGCTGCCCTAACTCGTCTCGACCAGTCGTGGTTTGGCAATCCGTGACCTGGTCATGGCCTTGGCTAGCACTGCTGACTCTACAGACATCTCCATGCCCCAGTTCCTCTAGGTTCTCGGTGCTTCCACCCGGTGAGCCAACTCCACTGCTGAGTCCTGTGTTGTGCTCAATTTCGTCCCGCGGGACTGCTTTGGAGAGTAGGTGAACTCCGTAACTCCAGCGGACCTATGATTACCTGCAATCAGGTACAATACAATAGGCCATAGAATGAACTCACAAACTGCCCCATAGTACCGCAAAGTAATATATAAGTAAGTGCGCGTCCGAGTATGGTATCAATGGTATCGTTTTCCCCCCACTTCAGCCCCGGCACTGTAAGAGCGAGCGATTGGAGAAGGGCAACTGGGAGAGAATTTGAGTTCATGATCATGGAAGCAGCCATTGCGAAGTTCCTACACAGAAGCATTGGGTAACCATTAGCAAAGGGGGAAACGATGGGAATGAAGCAAACCTTTGCGGGCGACTAAGTCGGAAAACATAAGCAAGGAGCCACGCCACTGCCAAGGAAACACAGCTGAGAAGCATAAAAAAAATTGGGAGAATCCATAGTTCCTTTAACTTGTCTGCCATGGATAAGTAGCAGGTTAATCAAGTGGGGGATTCACACACCTAATGAGAGAGAAAAGGCAACTTTAGAGAAGAGGAGACAGGGGGTGAAGAAATTTATGTTTATGACGTTTAGTTGCTGTAAGCACGATGAGAAAGCATGACAATGACAAATGGCAGATTTGCCTTTTGCGTTGGCTTGTTCAGAAGGCCTTGCCGAGTCAAAACATAACCAGCGATAGACACAAGAATGACCTGGATAATGGACTTGCGTGGTGATAGAAAATGTAAGCGAGAATGGTGGATGGAAAGTGCTGAATTTAGGGTGCTTACAGCAGAGACGGTCCGGAAGAGCGGCCAAATGGGTGTTTCTTCTGTATCGGTGGAGGGGGGCATCACATGGAGAAGAGTCAACACTTAGAAACCTGGAAAGGAGCCTGAGGTCAATCCGATTAGAGGACGCCCCAAGCCTTATAAAGGGGAGCGTTTATCATTAGCTGGGAAAGTCAATCAGGGTCTACGGGCTTCGCCGCTTCGATTGAGGGGCTGCAGCCCTAATAAGGTAGAAGGCATGCCCGCCCGTGTGTTCACACACACACGGGTTGCTGGACCGGACCCACTGGCAGAGCTCCTTTGGAGTAGGTCTGCATAATTCCAGTCTGAAGGCTGTAAAGTAGATTATTTTCATTGTCTGTGGGAATGGTCCATGAGCCCCGAACTTGCACCAGTGTCAACTCGACGGTACAAGTTGAAATTGAGTTGACAGCTCGGACGGGCTTGCATTGGCGCAACAAGACCCCAAAGGATCTAAAAAAGGAAGACTAAGGCACCAGGGCCGAGACGTCGGTCCGGGTGGACCGGTGCCACTGGAGACGACGTGAATGGTTCTTTGTTCTCTTGTTTGCATTTGTCCTGGGGCACGATCGGCGATCGCTGCTTCGCTTCGGGGAACAAAAAGTTCTTTGTGCTTGACTTTTATGCCTCAGGTTTATATGTCCGATGCTTCCATGTGCCCCCAATGTCCTGGTTATTCTCCCTCCACCCTTTCTTCCCTGTGCGCTGGCGTGCTGCAAATTCCGACTTGAAGCTTGAACCCCTACACGGCGCTCGTTAATGGCTCCTTACTATATCGATCCAGGGAGATGCTTCGAGGTTCCTTTCTTCATTCCTCTCCCAGACAGGAGTGCAATGGCTGTTCGTCTTGCAAGCATCCGCCTAATCATGAGAAATGCAAGGGAGAGGCAATCTCTTTCCTGTGCAGAACACAGACGGAAACTCTCTACCCGACCTACCCAATATCGCGACAAAGCCAAAGCTATCATGAATTGTGGCCGGCTCAAGCGCTTCGTTGGCAATCTCAATGAACATTATTTTGATCACCTAGATTTTCACGACTGCTTGAATCGTATATCTCCCCTCACAATTCAAGTCCCTTCATTGTGTTCGCCTCTGAGCCCACCACCTCCTTGTTTATTGTAAGTATCCCTCTTTCAGTACCTGTGGCGGTCTACATCGATTCCATTCAGTGGTCCTCCAAGGCAACACGACTTCAACGCAATCATAAGGAGCAATCTCTCTTGGTCCCAATTCGCTGCTCCGGCTCCTGCAGGGTGGCGAGAGCAGTTTCTCCACGAACGAAACTGGGAACTTGGAGTTGAACACCGCGCCTGGAATGTCTACTCTGAAGAGGAACGAAAGGCTGAGTATGCTGCCCTGCAGTCGCAGCGACGTCACCTTGAGGTTTGTCTTCAAACGGATACGAAAACTCCGCCACCACTTCAACGGAAGCTCCCTATTCCCCTCCCTTCAACCACCCTGTCTCCTCTATTGAACATGCCGCCTTACGGTCGAAGCGTCCAGCTGAAATGCGATGGTGAGGAGTACAATATGTTCTCACCTACCAATGGTACGCTTTTAGTTTTCCCTGCCTTCGTGAGTCGACGTTGACAACCTGATAACAGCACAGCGACGGTTTCCGATAGAACACCCGAAGTCGAGACCATCATTCGCATGTCACTCTTCACGGCAGCGTCCTTCGCTACATGTCGTGATTCCTGGCACAGAGCATCTCAAGGCTTGGCTTACCGGTGGTGGTCGCCTTTGCTATTCGCCACTAGTATGTTTCATGAAAATTCCATGTCCTCTCCGCTGATATCTCTCTCAGTCAGCGATAGGAACGGACGCACCTTACCCATCTGTTCTTCTTAATGCGAATCATGTTCGTGCCTATCTTGATGCTATGCATGGGCCACACAAAATCGTACCTGGGCCCGAGTCCCCTCAACTAGCCTATCCTCAATCCCCACGACAGCAGTTTTTTCCATCCAAACTAGTGATAGAAATATCAGCTGAACGAATGTCGTCAAGACATGTGGCTCACCATAATGCTCAAAAATCTCCATTCTCATCCCCTTCAGGCTCTGTGGTGCTGTTTCCCAACCCAAATATGGCACCTCCTTCTGCAGCATCCAAACTGCATATTCATCAACCCCGACCCATGTACCCTTTGAAACGCAAAGCAAGTCAGGATACCACCACCGTGTCAAATGGCTTCCCAAAAGTATGACTTTCCTGCATTTCTACGTGCGTACCATGCCTAATCAACTGCCACTATAGAAGCCCCGCCTACAAATCTTTACATCAGCTATAAACCCTCAGTACGAATACTAACCATGTCAGTCATGATTCCTTACGTCACAATTTCGATCGTTATATCAATGCCCGGTGTTGAACCAAATTCCTGTGTATTTCATCTTGACCTGCATGTTTGGGCCGCCCTGGACAGCGGCCGAACGAGCTTTACCTGCGTATTTTCTGTGCTCTTACCGAAAACACCCGTCCTCCTTGTACATAGCACAATTTCTTTTGTTTTTCTCCGCTTTGTAATATGGATGACATGCGTACTCGCACGCGCCAGTCTCAAATCTGATCGATTATTTGACAACTCTGATAGACTACCGTATCGCGCGCATCACGGCTACTTTGGGTCACGATTTGCTCTCACTGGCAAAGGGCTTATATTCACACCAGTTTCTCCTGTCACGGACACAGTCTATTCTGCAGTATTAGAACATGCCAGATCCGACAACACAGGCAAATTACCTACAAGCTTGCTCTACACACGTCGACTTCAACTGGACTCTGAACTTTGCAAAACAGATTGTGGAAGGGTCTGCAACGAATCCGTTGCCCCCATAGGATGCATGCCCTGAGTCCCACACCCACACTATCCCCCATTGGGATGTGCATAAGCACATTTTACCTCAACCAGTCTCATCAGTCCAGCTACAGGTTGATCCTGGCAATCTCCCACTGCCTAACATTTATTTCAGTAGATAGTGGTACATAACTAACTACCAAAATAAATACTTTCCAAAAAAAAAAAATTATAGTTAAGATAGTGTGAACAACAGAGGCTCAGAAGGATACAGTATTCATTTTTGGTACCTATCTCATGTGCTTAAGTACAAGTGAGCTATGTGTATATACTTTCTCTAACAATGGACCCAGAACTCCTTTGGAATAGGTCTGCATGGTTCCAGTCTGAAGGCTGTAAAGTAGATTATTTTTATTGGCTGTGGAAATGGCCCATGAGCCCCGAACTTGCACCAGTGTCAACTCGAGAGTACAAGTTGACAACTCGGACGGGCTTGCATTGGACCGCAGCAACACTAGAAGTTAAAGACCAAAGGATCTAAAAAAGGATAACCGTGACTAAGGTAGCTGGATCTGGCTGGGGAGGGACGACGGCCGTTGTACCGTTTAGATATCCGTCCCAAAGAAATTTGCGTACCCGGCTTGCTAGTTCCTTCATGTCTTGAAGCGATGCGTCGGAATAGCATACTATGAGTTCGTTGGTCCCATAGCCTTTCGCGGACAACTCGTCGAGACAGTTTTTGAGAGCGTGTAAATCAATGTCTTGTGTTTCACCATTTCGGAAGGTAGCTTCACAGACAGTTAGGCTTTGCAGCTCGCATAACTGCACTAGAGGTGGCAACCTTGCGACTGGGCCGCCGCCAGGCTCCATTCCACACAACGCTCGTAGAGATGCTGAACCATGGATACAGAGCTCGCGCAGGGATGGTAACATACGAAGAAGAACGTCCATCCCGGTTGCGGAGAGCACCGACACGTGTGCAATGGTGAGTGATTGCACAGCGTGAAGCGGGCCCATGCTGGTTAGTTCGGACAGGATCCGTTCAAGGGAATTGTTATTTTCCTCTTCTCCGCATATGAAATGGACATCGACGGTGGGTGAAGGTGCGTCCTCTGCATAAAAGAAGCGTGGTAACATAGCTCTCGTCCAGCCCTGCAACCGTAGGCCACGTCGTTTGTGGTCATTTGTCTGAAAGACAATAAGACTACGGATTGGGTCACCTCCAGAGAAGTGACGTCCAAGTGTGGTAATAATGGGGGCAGGCATATGCCACATTGAGCCGAGGATGAGAAATTGGAGGATGAGGGATGCAGTTAGAGGGATATCTATGGAGCAAAGAAGAAAAAAAACGTTATGAATATGCGGGTCTCCATTGGTGGCGTTTAAATTCAGGAGAGAGAGGTGAGGGAAGGAAATCTGAGAAATTCCTTCGACGAACACCCCCCCAGAGAGGGGAATAGAGTCAAGAATAATAGACTGTAAGGAGGACGACGCAAGCTGGAAAATGGCGAGAACGTCTCTGATATTGAAGGCTGCCACGGAACGCAGCTCCAAATGGGTAAGGTGTGTACAATGGGGAGTGATGTCTGCGGGGATGACTTTACAGCGTTCAAGGACGAGCGTCTTGAGGGGGAATGTGCACTGGGAGAAGATAGTGCTGGGCACATCGAAGGCAGTGGACCGAAGATTGTCACCGTAACCACGTAGGGCGAGGTACTCGAGCTGAGAGCTTGTGGGGCGTATATCATCAAAGGCTTTGGTGAGATGTTTGGATGGCCCACTTCGAAGGTTGATTTCCTTTGCGCGATCCGAGCTGCGTAATGCACGAGATACAGCTTTGAACATAGAACGTATACGGTATGAAGAGTCATTAAATCGTCCACCCCCAGGGGTTAGATTGGCCCGAATAGAAATATGCATGGGTTTGGAGCGCTCAAGCATGGTAGTCGCTAGGTAAGGTGTCTTGAAGGCAATGTTCGACCAGAAAGGAGGATAGGCGAGGGCAATTTCCCGCCACACATGGCAGACATGACTGATGCGAACGATGTGGAGCGCAGTGAAGGCCTCATCGTTGGATTCATCGGGTGCCACGCAAAAGGCAAATATCTGGAGAAGGACTTTTGTGGGAAGGTGACGGGCAGGGCTCGGTGATCTTGACGGCTAGAGGAAAACGTGTTAGTCAGGGGAGGCAGGGATATGAGAAGTGAGGATAACGCACCTGAGTGATAGAGGCCATTGTGCGACTGACTCGACTCTGACTACCAATGCCCCGTGTTGGCTTGATAAAGTTACCGTAGCTGGCGTCACAGCTGCTCTGGGTCACGGTTTGCTCTCAAAGGGCTTATATTCAAAGTGCCACACTAGTTTCTCCTGTCACGAACACAGTCTATTCTGCGGTATTAGAACATGCCAGATCCGACGACACAAGCAAATTACCTACAAGCTTGCTCTACACACGTCGACTTTGACTGGACTCTGGACTTTGCGAAACAGATCGTGGAAGGGTCCGCAACACATACAATTCTGGTTCGAGCAGAAGATGCCGAGGAAGTAATGTACATAGCTACTAAATCCTCTGGAATCCATTGGATCGTATTGACAAGGTTGTATCAAAAGTTTTGACACATCCGGACTGGAAATAAGCAAGGTTCTGGTAAAGGAAGACGAGGTAGAAGTAGGTCATTCAGCTAGCCACTCATTCACTCCATATTCATGCTGAAGCATCAAATTTGCATCAAAGTTCTCCCTTGGTGCAAAACATGAGGTCATGGGTTCGGCACTAAACGTTCCCTTAACCCGGGGAATCCGGGCGGGCTCTATTGTGAAGATCACGATATTTTACAGGACGACGAAAGATAGCACGGCACTTCAGTGGCTCTCTAAGGAGTAAATACCGCCTGAATTCTCATGCGATATACGTATATTCATGCGGCATGCACTCAGACAGACACAGGGAAAGCAATTTTCGTATCTCTTCAGCCAGTGTCAACCGATATATGCGCGAGCTTTGGCACCATTACAGGGTGAGATCTATTTCTGACCCGCCTTTGCCTTGCGGATTCACATCACATGTAGATACACCTTCGTTAAAGATCGTGCGTCGTTCGTACAATACAAGGTGCCACCTGACATGTTCTCAGACGTACACTGCAAGGGTCGCATCCGTACTGCCAGTCCTACTCTCGGCCATCCGCGTCTCACCTCCCTCTGAGGGCCCCGCTCACGATGGGAAGGCCATCGGGAAGGATGTTGTCAGCTATGTATACGAGCAGGTGCTAACATCCACATCCCATGTCTGAAATCCGAGGTCTAATTCTGAATCAACAGCCGGTCGGAATTCCCTCCTATCTAATCGCTATTGCTAGCGGGAATCTCCGTTACAAGCCTTTCCCGGCGATTGAAGGAAGAAGTTGGAAAAGCGGCGTTTGGGCAGAGCCCGAGTTACTAGACGCCTGCTACTGGGAATTCAGCGAGGACACTGGAAGGTCCCCATCCGGTCTCATTTATCTCGGTACATAACTGAAGCTCTACCTGTTGCCAGGTTCCTCGCCAAAGAAGAGGATGTTGTGGGTCCCTACAAATTTGGAGTCTACGACGTCTTAGTTCTTCCGCCATCATTCCCGTATGGAGGCATGGTGAGTCGCCTGAAACCTCCTCTTCCCAAGGATTTGGCAACCTTCGTTGACGGACTGAAAAGGAAAATGCTTGTCTTTCCTTCTTGACACCTAGTGCGCGTTATTTCTTGAACTACCTTACCGATCCCTGATCAGTGCTCTCAGCACTTATTACTGGAGACCGGACACTGGTTGACGTTGTCGTGCATGAGTTGACCCACTCTTGGTTCGGGAACAGCATCACGTGAGATCTCGATCTACAGTTCCGTACAATGTGAGACTGACGCATCGCATCTCGCGTCCATGCAGGCATGCGGAGGCGACCCACTTCTGGCTCAACGAAGGTTGGACAACATATGTTGAACGCCTGCTCCAGCAATTTCTTCACTCCCCCGCAGAGCGTGGATTCCAATATGTCATCGGTTCTACGGCCCTGAACGAGGCTTTGAGTGACTACGTGGATAGACCTAAGTACCAGCGCTTGGTCATCGATTTTGAGCCTGGCGAAGACCCCGATGATGCATACAGCAGCATCCCGTATGAGAAGGGTTCTAACTTCCTTTTATACCTGGGTGTGTTTGTTCGTCGCCGTTGTACAACGTTCGAATCTCACAGATTACCAGAAAAGACGCTGGGAGGCTTAGACGTCTTTTTGCCTTATATCCGAGACTATGTTGCGACGTTCCAAGGACAAAGTATTACAACATGGGACTGGAAAGCGCATCTATACGCATACTTTGAGAAACACGGCGGTCAAGAAAAGCTAGACGCGCTAAACAGCGTTGACTGGGACGTGAGCTCGTGTTCGTTCAGACACCGTTTGCACTAATTGATCTATCTGCTCCTCAGGCTTGGTTTTATGGCGAGGGCCTGAAGCTTCCGGTGGAACCGTCATATGATGCGACCCTTGCCGAGTCTGCTTATGGTCTTGCAGCGCGATGGGATGCCTCACGGTCCGTCTCCGATATAGCTGAGCTAGATTTTGCCGCATCCGACGTTGAAAACTACAATTCGAACCAAAAGAGTGAGGTCTCAACGGTTTCCACTTCTCCGGCTTCTTAATCTATCGTAGTTGTATTCCTCGAACGCCTCGCGGCATTCGCAGCCCTACCTCCCACTCACATACAACACCTCGGGGAGCTCTATGGAGTGGCTACTTCCGCGAACGCCGAGATCCGACTGCGTTTCTACAACGTCGCCCTCAAGGACCCGAAGTCGTCGGCGGCGTTCGACTTTGCAGGTCATGCACTCGAATGGGTGACCGGACGTGATGGCACAGGTGTAATCAAAGGTCGCATGAAGTTCTGCCGTCCTACGTTCCGCGCGGCGAGTAGAGTCAATCCCGCTCTCGCAAAGGAATATTTTATGCATTCGAAGGAAGAATTCCATCCAATTGCAAGGAAATTGATTGAGAAGGTGTGCCAGAGCTACGAAGTCTTTCACTGCGTCAGTTGCTAACAGCTTCGGAAGGATCTTGCGTCTGCGTAGATGGTGATCGGGCTAGAAACAGATTGTAAGCTATGTGTTGGGTAGGAATGACTCTACGGGTCGTGTGAATTTTTCGGACATTCCGAGGGCGGGTCAAAGCAGCCACTTCGAGACATTGTATCACTAATTAAGTTCAATATCAGATTGGTTGCTCAGTATGCAACATTACCGACAAAGGAGTGCGAATAAAACTAGGTGGCTTCTACTTGAAACTGCCCCAAATGTCACCAAATACATCCTCCTTGTTGGGTTGCGTGTTACTTGTAAGCTTCGATGGCCCAAAGGGGCCAACATTTGCACCCGCAGAGTTATCGGTGGATCCTCCCCAGATATCGCTTCCGGAACCAAGTAAAGACGGCTGTTGCGTAGCAGTAGCACCCCAGACATTCGGTTGCATAGGTGGGACGGGGTTGCTCCAATTGTGCCCGACGTTCCAATCCGTACCGGATGAGGCATCAGTGGCGTTGCTGAACGGAGGAAGCGGCTGAGGGTGGGGCTGAGCCACTGGCACTTGTGTCCAGGGTGACGGCGCAGCCGGCGCGGAGAAAAGTGAGAGAATGTCTTGTTTGGTGTCTTTTTTGGGTGCGTCTGTTGTCGCCGGCGTGGGGTTTGCAGGCGGTGCGTGGAAATCGAGAGAGAAGAGGTCGTTTTCTGGCGCGGGGGGCGGGGTCGGAGCAGGGGCAGTAGTAGCTTGAGTGGGCACTGGTTGGGATGTCACCTGGCCCCGCGCGTACTGAACGGAGAGTAGCTGGTGTGGCTGCGAATGTCGCGTCGTGACGACAGGTGTGACGGTTGGAACCGAGGGTTGACGAGCGGGGGGATTCTGCTGGTTTGTGCGCAGTGATCTTGGGCCTGGAATGGAGGCTGGTGAAGGTTCCGAAGCAGTATCCGCCGTTGATGGACCACCTTCGAGAACACCAGGATCGGAAGGAGGGGGCCCATCCATGGCCCAGCGGCGCGATTCATACTTCGATCGGATGAAAGACTCCATCTTGCTAAAGTTGTAATAGTTATGTCAGATAATGAAACGCGCTACAGTCAAAGGCATGAACCCACTGATCCGGTGGGACATGCCCAGGTTTGAGATGGGCTTCCCAGTAGAGATTGGCAAGGCGATTGCCCCATTTTTGGATGTTCTATCTTGCACGTTCACAAGATGAGACGGTGTGAGGAAACAGAGGCACATACCTCCATCTGCTCGGGTGTCCACGCGTCAAGATCAATTGACTTGACTCTGCTGATATGGGTGCCCATTCCACGGTGAATACCAGAGCAGCGAATACACAGGAAAACACCACTTGTGCAACACATGAGGTTTTAGAAACAAGATATTTCTATTTGAGAACGTACATATTCCAAGAGGCCCAACGGGGGTCTAGGCATCTGGAGGTAAGAGCGTAACGAAAGAACAAGAAGGTGGACACACCATTATGCTTGCAATCTGCACAGGCTCTATTTTCCGGGCGTTTTACCAGCTCTCTAAGAGTGCGCGCATGTCTTTCTATCGTGGCCTTGTCCTGGGGTGACATGTTGTAGAAAATTCGCGAGCAGATGACCGTCAGCGTCAGAGTGCAAGACTGGACCAACCCGTGACCCTGGGCCTAGTGTAGTACGCAACACGTACGTACGCGAGTGTCATTTTCATCGCAACAACCTATCATGTCCGCCGCAGCGAGAGCAGAAGCTCGAAAAAAAGCCATTCTCAGCAGGGGCACTGACCGCCTTTCCAAGCTAACTGCGTCCGCGAGGGGAGGTGATGCACCCCAACTCGCTCAAGCTGGCAAGTTTCATTGGCCCTTCAATTAACCCGCTATTCACGATACAGTATTGGTAGGCCCACCACCACCTCACTCCTCACCCAGAAGTCTTGCCAATTTCATTGGCGAGGAACCTTCCCCAGTTCCTCCAATTCCTGATCAGCCATCCCGTCGCCCGCCTGCTCCCCAGGCGTCTCCCTTTGACATCTCAGGGCTAGCCAGTTCACCTCCGGGTCCTTCCCCCTGGTCGAACGAGCAGGGACATCAATTCTTGCAGGCCCTCCTTGGCACTGCACCACCCAACGAACCACACCCTGTTGGCATCAATGCTCCCGGTCCACACGGCGCTGAGACCGAGGACCCACTCCTCTCACTCATATCTAGCTTGGGTATAGAAGGCGCATTTCAGGGTGCGGGAGGTGGTGTATCTCAGCCCCGAACGGAGGGGGAGAAACCGAAAACACTCGTTCAGAAGTTACTACCACTTTTACACCTCGTTGCTGTGTGGGCTCTCGTAGCGTTTTTCATCTTTTGGCGGGAGCCTGAATCATTTCGGACCCGGCATTCTGCTGTCGTTACTTCAAGTGATACATGGAACCGGTGGGCCCGGCTGGCCAGCGGCCCAGCCAAGCAGAGTTCATGGAGTATAGAACCAGTAGTGAGTCTTTGCTGGTCGCTACTGCCCATTCCTAGCTTAACGTCTGCTACAGCCTTTTTTCTGGGCCTTTGTTTCTTTGGAGCTTGCCCTGCACTCCATGCGCATCTTTTTTGGCTTTGTGAGTCCTCACCCTACGGTACTCCCATTTCCCACTACCACTAAGTGTATTTTGCAGGACTCGAAACGGCTCCCAACGCTTCTCTCACTGGCTCTCCTCTACCTCCCCAAACCCCTCCCTTCCATATTATTGTACGGCTCGAAATATTGGCAACTAGCTGGGATATTTGCAGACGATCTCGCAGCTGTCGTGGTTGCAATCGGTCTGTTTGTTGCGGCATCCAGCTTTTACGAAAACTGGTCCGTTCCTTGAACGACCTCTACTGAGGACACCGGTAGAATGCTCATCCGAATAGATTTGGTGTGCAAAAACCTTTTATAATGTAATGATGAGTAGTGAAGGAGAGTTCACCAAGCTGGTGTGAGAGAGAAAACGAAAGGCTACGGAAGCACAGCCGCAGCACCCGTTACGGGCCTTGGCGCTGGAGAGACATGGTTCTCTATCGGTCCATCGACGATAGGAAGGCCGGCTTCCACACGCTTGGCCTTCCAGCGCGTCCAGCTATTACCCCCTGCCGAATCCATGACTTCTTGAAAGATTTTTGAGGACCACTTGTTGTGAAGGTTAAAGCTCTGTCTTCGCCCATCAGCTACGTGTGGGTGAGGGAAATATAAGACTTCAGGCGCAGGGTTTAGTAGTGAAAGGGGACGGACAAAACTCCATTACAAGCTCTGGCTCCCAGGTTTCATCCCTTGTTTTTGGAAGTTTGTTGACCTGAACGTCAATCGTTGGATTTGCATACCGGATCCTAGGCAGATCTTCCTTCAGAAAATGACTATGGGATACGTTCGGTCAACCGTACACTTTTGTACCAACATGGAATGACTGACCGTGCACCGAAATGGTCATTGCGCTGTGCAAGTGTGAGGGTGATGTTCTTAACCCCAACTAAGGTAGGCCGCGGTGCCTTTTTTAGATTCAGCAGAATTTGAGAGAGGCGTGAAGGCCCTGGAAGCGGCTTGGGCATCGTTAGGGAAGTCCCGGAAGTGTGAGTGCCGTGTCAGTGGTTGTTTGATGTTGTTACTGTATTGCTGACCTGACCACTGACCGTTCCGTTCCGTTCATCCACCGCCGCAATCTTAAGTTATCCGAGCACCAACTCCACGAACATGAATGAAGATGATACTCTAATTCGACGTCGGCCTCGTCGTAGCACCGCGGGTAACCGGTGCGCAACTCGCTCCGTCCTTTTGAGAACTCTATGAACCCATTGACAGCATGGAGGCGGCGCTCGCGGAGCTCAACATCGAAGACGTGAAAGATGAAGTGGACGACAAGGACTTTGTCGTTGTTAGAGGTCTGTATCATCATATTCTCATCACGCAATTTCTCTGACACGTTTTGGTAGACGAGGAGGACGTATTTGAGTCTGACTTTGAAAGCACGGATGAGGAGGCGGAGGCGGCGCAGCAAGCCTCTGACCCCGGAGAAAAGTTAATAAGGGCTGAGGAACGTAAAGAAAAGAAGGTGATTCCTTTCGTACTTCTTCGACTCGTCGAGTCAATTACTATCTACTGCAGGCTGCGCAAAGCCGCTTTGAGAGAGCTGCTGCTGCTGCTCACGCCCGTCAGAAGGTGACCTTTAACCCAGAGATATATGATGATGCGGCAGAAGAGACCTCTTCTTTGGCTGCGAAGAAAAAGAGGCGCGTGTCTCTCGGTCTCGCAATCGATGCAGAGACTGGTGAAGTTATCAATAACGCACAGCGTCAAAGCCGGCGCTCGCACACTATTCTAAACACGAGTGCCACTGCACAACGAATGAAGAAGGATGCCGAGGATAAGAAGGTGTGTTTGCTTCGTTACGCCGGTGGTTGAGGGCTCATCCAAGTATATCATGCTATCAAGTCGGTCCCGAAGAAATCGAAGTTCAAGGTGCGTGCGCTAACGCAGGATGAGCTTATCGCACGCGCATTGGACATGGAAGAGGGCAACATCGTTGAGCATAGGAACTACCTTTTTGACGAGGAGGAAAAGAGGAAGAGGGCACACGCAGTTCGGACAGCGATATCCGGCCCACTTCTGAGATGGGTCAGCCGTCGTGAGACGATTTCAGTGCCAGTCGAGGCACAAAGCCCCTCCGGTATGTTGAGACGGCTTCATTTCTAGGCATTCGTCAATACTTATTCTTGAAGATGGGGGGAACGGCGCCTCGGGCTCAGTACCCAGGGGTTCAGGTGCAGAACCAGCTCCCCCACATCCCATAAATGGCGTAGATGCATCACTTCCGGCCTATTCACCTAAGCCCCGTACAGAAAATGTATCAAAGAACTACGTGATCCATGAAACCTCTCAGGACGAGTCAGCAACGCGTCCCCTATGGAAGGACACCATGGCAGCGATGTTTGGTGATCACGTAAAGTGGGAGGATGTCAAAGCCTACGTGAGCAGAGGGCGACCACTGTGTGAGTTTTGCCCTCTTTATCGCATTTCTACTCTGATGAGGAATTGTGTGTCCAGCTCGACCAGTGCAGCTATGCCTTGTGACGGGCCGCCCAGCGCGCTACCTCGATCCCCGTACCAACGTGCCATACGCATCACCAGCAGCCTATCGAACACTGACCATGATTTTGAACCACGAATATGTCTGGAGTCATTCTCTGGGATGCTATGTTACCTCCCCGGAAAAGTCTATTCTTTCCACGAAGCCTGATGGACCTGCGAGAGCCGACGGTAGCTAAAACCCACCTACGAACTTCGAAACTAGCGCGTCACTGATAGCCGTCGTGGTTGCGGGTCCTGCACTCGATGGGTATTCGTCTGATTTCATCGAGCCTACGGTAAAAGCAGGGATACTTGTGGACGGGGCGGCATTGCTGGAAATATCGAATGTGCTCCTACATCTTTCTCCCGTACTAAGTGAACTCCGATGCCCTATACTCATGATGTATCTACATTCCTGCCCAGGCGTTGGGGTAGACGGGTCAGCTTGCTGACTGTGGGCAGACGCGTACACAGGCGTCAACAATGCGTCGAGTCAATCTAAAATCGAAAGAGCATTTGTACGCCACAGTCGTCATGCGGTCTTTTTCGGACAATGCCACTCGACCCTGGACTGGGCAGTCCCGTGCAACGTCTGCTCCTCGCCCTCGCACAGGACAATCCCGGCCAGGGACAGTGCAGGCTCCAACTACGGCTGTGACTTCACGATATGAGGCTAGCTTCATCGTCGCAGTACTGGAAGGTCGTGGTGTCGCACGAGAAGTTGGCATGGCCGCGCTTGACCGCGATACTGGTCGTGTCATGTTGATTCAGGTAGAGGTTCCTGTGGTCGTGCACCGTGGGACGCGTGGCCTGATAGCCAAACGCAGCTTGCTGACTGCCAGACATATGTGAAGACGCTCCATCAGATGCACCTTCACAATCCAGCCCTTATTTTAGTTCCGGACACCTTTCTGTCCTCAAAAGACAACATGGGACCGTCGTCCGGAAGCACGCCGAGTTCGACATCCCTACTCGTACAGTGTCTTTACGATGAATTCCCCGCGGTTCCTGTTGAACCCGTACTGCGCAAATACTGGAATGAAGATGCTGGTATGTCTCGCCTCTATTCCAGCAGACCATTCCCATATTGTGAGTACAAGGCCTAGAATTCGTATTTCAACTTTGCGTTCAGGATGAAGAACGAGCGGCTACGATCGTAGCCGTTTCAAGGAAGTGCGCATATATGCGCTTATCTCATGATTTTCACACCCTGATGCTGACGTGGTCAGATACTACGCCCTGTCCGCCGCCTCAGCTGTGTTTAAATACGCAGAAATCAAGCTGAACACACAATTTGCGGCCGAATCGCTGCGCATTCGTTTTATCCCCGTTGAAGGGACGATGATGATTGATCCAGAAACAGCACGCAACCTCGAGATTGTTGACAATATGGGCAACGCAAAGTCCCCCCATTCTCTATTTGGGTGTGTTTTCCTGTCTCTGGTTGGGAAGTACTCAATTCCTCTCAGCGTTCTTAATCATTGCTCCACCGCCATGGGGCGACGACTCTTACGAGCGACTTTGTTGGCACCAGTGACAGGCACATCCATCTCATACTATTTGCCACTCTTGTTGACTTCTTTCCAGTTGGACCCGCACTAGAAGCAAGGCTAGATGTTGTCGGAGGTATTCAGCGCCCGCTGATTCATCCTAACTTTGTTCAATCATTTTCAGAGTTGGTCCAGTCAGAGGATAGATTTACAGAGGTCAAGGATGCTTTGAAACATCTCTGTAAAGTAGACATCGACAAACTCATTACCTCGGTGCGTGCGAGCTTTACACCCCTCCCCACTTCTCCTTTTCTCAGCGCTGCGCAGCTGGCATCGAACGAGACTCGTGAGACTAGTTCTGCGCGTACGGCCTCGTCACGGGTGACGCAGATGCTCAATCTGCGAGATGTCGTGCGGCACTTGCCTGCATTGGAGAAGGCCCTCATTGGGTCGAAGAGCCAGCTCTTGCGAATTATATGTGATGTGCGTGACGGAGCTCTTGCACCCATCCACAATTTGGGCAACTCTCGCAGATGCTCTCCGATGAACGCCTTGTTAAAGTTGAACATTTCGTTTCTGAGAGCTTGAACGTGGATGCATCGCTCCAGAAAGTGAGACCCCGTTCCGACTAGACCGAGGCAAGCCAACCCCTTTCAGACAGGAATCGGCGCTATCAACGCTCGTGTGTACGCCGTGAAGGTGATCATCTTCTTCTCTGCCCACTGCATGAAACAAAATCCAGGTCATTTAGGCGAATTGTAACCCCCTTCTCGACGTCGCCCGCGAGACATACAAGGAGAACGTTGGGGACATCCATGCGTTGCACCACAGCCTCAACGAGAAGCATGACCTGCACATACAACTCGTATACCAGGAGTCGGGATTTCTATTTGCCGTCAAAAAGGGAGATCTTGTTGAAGGGAAGCTACCCTGGGGTTTCATTAATCAATCCATGCAACGGGGGAGATGGTTATTTACGAGCATGGAGCTAGTGAGTGACGAACACACCTCCAGAGTTTATACGCCGCAACTTGTCGAATCACAGAAAAAGCGCAACGCTAGAATGAAAGATGCCCTTGATGAAGCCCTCATTCTAAGCTATTCGTAAATAAACCCTTTCTTCGATCTCCGCGTTCTTGATCAACGCACTCCAGAACAATCAAAGATATTGTTTCGGAGATCTTGACGGACATTGGCGCTCTATATAAAGCTTCTGAAGCAGTCGGTTCTCCCTATGGGTGTCAATATTTTCGCTGAGCCGTGACTTTTCAATCCAGATAGCAATGTTGGACATGTTGTGGTCCTTTGCTCACGTCTCTATCAGTCCGTCCTTTTTTCCCCCCTGAAACCCCCCATTTAACGTGTTCTTTGTAGTGAAGAATTATGGTGACCGCCCGCTTCCCAAAATATCGATTTGACCCTGATTATCTCTCTAGTCCGACCCGAGTTTACTGGCACACTTGCAATCAAATCTGGGCACCATCCTATTCTAGAGAATGTGCAGTCAGTGGGAATGCTCGTTCCTAACGACGTGTATTGCTCCGACTGCACAGCGTTCCAAGTATTACAGGGGCCAAAGTGAGTAACCGAATTGGCCATGCGCGATGACCTTACACTCCCTCACTTTTGACAGCATGTCTGGTGTGTTTCTAGTCAGTGCGATCATTCATTTCTACTCACCCTACGCAGGGAAAAGCACCTATCTTAGGCAGATCGGGTTATTGACGGTCATGGCCCAATGTGGTTGTTTTGTCCCAGCAGAGTACGCGAGTTTTCGGTGAGCCCATCGTCTGGCTATTATTACCACAACTCATCGCTGCTTTCCAGTATCCACGACAATCTCTTAACACGTCTCTCGAATGATGACGACATGGAGAAAAACCTGAGCACGTTTGCCAATGAAATGGCATCGTCCGCGATGATCCTAGGCCTTGCTTCTTCGCAGTCGTTAGTTCTGATTGATGAGTTGGGTAGAGCCACCTCCCCCAAAGAAGGTGTAGGCATCTCACATGCGATCGCCGAAGAACTCATCAAACTCAAAGTGAGTGCTGCGCATAGGAGCGCCTAAACTAACTCACATGTGATAGTGCTTCACCTTCTTTGCTACGTAAGATAATGTTCTGGACCCTTTAAAGTCGCAGGTTTAAGCACATGCCACAGCCATTTTCACGAACTGTCTGTTACGCTGTCCCGCCAGCCGACAGTTGTCCAGTAGATGCGTCAACCCCAAAGTTGCTGTGGATGTACTGACCTCTTCCGAGCTTGCATTTAAACGTTCAGGTATGCTAACTAAGGGGTTCATGGACCGGCTTTCATGCCTAGCAGAGGTCACGACTTTCGAGTTCTAATATCGGCTTGACTTTCACATACAAGTATCCATTGACCGTTTATCCCCTCGTCGCAATCTTATGATTCTTCCAGGATAGTGAACGGTCTGGCAGATGAATTGAAGCATTATGGTTCAATTTATCATAATTCAAGCTAGTCTGGGGAACTAATCCTTGTTTGGAACTCAGGCCTTCAGCTGGCACGCTTAGCGGACTTGCCAAAGGACGTACTCATAGAGGCTGGGGAAGTCGCGCAACGACTTGGCGATGAATCAGCACAAAAGGACGAAAACAGTGAATCCATAAAAGTTGCGCGAAGGCGAAAGGCTGTCCTCAAGGTACGCTGCGGCATATTAATTTGTTCTCGCCCTTTGGGTTGTCAGAATTCACACTGAACTTCAAGCTACGAACGACATTGACTCAAGCCCTAGAGCATTCGAGGCTCCCAGACCGAGAATTCCTGGCCTATCTGACCGCTTTGCAGGAGAAGTTTACAAAGGAACTTGCCAATAACCTTTCCTGATGCTTTCAGTCGTACTATCAGTGCCACCGGTATGCAAAAGCCCATAGATATGCAAAATGCGATTATATCACCTTCCTCCCTAGCGTTCTCCCTCGGGATTTTTTTATTAGTTAACTAATGTATATAGCAATGTACGGTTAAATTTTGGGGTGCGTATGTGCAGCCAAAGTTGCTCCACATTTTGAGGAAGTGCTGTACGTGATACTTTCTATCAACGAGTCGCCTCGGAAAGCTGTGAAATTGCTCCAAAAGCTCTGATAAAAACCCAGCACATCAGATAGTACTATTCAAGCCTCATCAAGTCATTCCGAATGTATCAGCTAGTCTATGTGGGTTTGAAGAAATGCATCTCTGATCAGATGCGAGAAAGCGTGACAAAACGCACTTCGCATGTGCAGATTGAAACTCCGAGACAAGCGATCGAGATCAACAAACACGTCTCTCCTGGCCATTGTGTCATGACATGCCGAGCGGAATTCGATCGGCAACTGTGACCGACTGTGACCTATCTTTGCATATCCCTGGTTTTTGGGTGCGTTGACGCGGATTCATTCCGCTACAACAACTACCTTTACAATCCCCAAATAAAATTCATATCTGAGTAGCTAAGACCTATGGCTATCCATTGCAAAAGATCTAATCAAATTCCGTTGATTCTCTGGGGAGATATGCGTGATTTTTCTCAAATTTTGCATATCCCTGGCACTGATAGTACTACCGAAGTGGCTTCCGTATCAAATTCCGTCCGGTGTATTTTAGGCGTTATCCGTAGCTCGAATTTGAATTTCACCGTAGTACCGTACAGTATCCTGTGTAGTAGCCGAGCCGAACAAGGGACTCAAATGACATTTGATGAATGTGCAGCACGCGATCGAATCAGTTTGATGCCTTTCCCTTTCCTTTTTGTCGAATTTAATTCTTGTTCTCTGACAGGCTGCTTGGTCTGTGTCAGACTAACTTAGAGTGAGCACTGAGCACAGGCTAGGTCGGAATCGGCAACGAGCCGAATTTGACAACAAGAACAACAATCTTAAAAAAACAACACGGATAAGATCACAATTCTTGGCATAGTCGATAACTTGATTTTTGCGCTCTGCGAGCACCATTCGAGACCTCTCGGTGCAAATCCCGACGCAGCGCTGCCGCGCGCTTGGACAGGTCGCTCTGCGTCTGCTCGTTCGTCGCGACCAGGAGCTGATCGATAAGCGTGTAGGGTAGCCACGTCGACATGGCCGTTTTCGGTGGGTCCTGAGCGAGGCGCGACTCGGCCTATCGACGGACGTCGTGAGAAGAATGTAAAAAAAAATTTTTTTTTTGGGGGGTCAGAACGTACCTTGTGGATGAAGGACAAGGTGAGCTCCAGCGCCAGCTCGAGCATCTCAAAGCGCATACAAGCGCGGATGAGCCACTCCGGGTGATGCTCCTGTTAAAACGCATATAGTAAGTACTCCCGAACAAACAACGACAACGTGGCTACGGGGGACATTTACCTCCAATCTATGAATCAACCACGGAGGAGGGGTCGATGCACTCTCCAAACCTGTGATCGTCTCAAAGACGACCTTGGAATACCGCAGATCCGTCTCTGGTCCATCATGTCGTTCGAGCGACTGCCGTAAGTACCGCCACCCGCGGTCCGAGGGCGTGCCCGCCCACGATGTTACCTTATCAGTGAGCAACCAATCTGTGGTGTCTTCCGATCTATAAGCGCAGTTCTCAGCAAAGCTAAGAGGATCAGGGGGATCGGCGTGACCCACAGAACGGCATCTGGGTTGCGACTCAGCCGCAGGCATTGCCTAGTCAGATGCGAGAATAGATCGGTCAAGTCGACCTCAAGGGTACGGGCGGTAGCCATCGCCAAATTGAAACGATTGTTTTGGACCAACCGTAAGACGACGGATTCCGGAGAGCGCAGAGTTGCTGTTCGTGACGATCAGATCAGCACCTCATTCTCAGTGTGGGTTGTGTGGCGCTCACCGATCGCGCGTAACAGCTCTGGGTCCTTTCTCACGAGATCCAGCTGCGCGCTCAGTAGAGTGTATTCCGCGATTACATCTGCGAGTTTGACTATTTCCAAGTCGCGCTTCCCACTGGCGAATCTGTCTTCGGGGATGTGCTTCGTAAGTTTGCGGCGCTTTGGCTCCGGCTGCCTCGCCCCTTGCTGTCCTTCTGGTCCAACTGGGAGAATGATCCACGGATCCTTCTGGTCGAGCAGAGCGAGCGCATTCGAGGAGATGACCAGGGCCTCGAGTTGCTGTTCGGCTAGAGCAAAATATTGCATTTGCTCGTTGGTGGTGTTTAGCGCCGCAAGCTTTCGGGCGCGCTGGTACATCGCAAGGGCAGCTGAAAGCTGCGTCAACAAAAAAGCGATAAAATAAAAAGTCGCTAGCTCACCATTTTGGTAGTCCCCATGAGTGACGTACCAGGTGTATAGGATTCGGGAATAGAATGGCTGCACGCGGGGGTCCGCATTCCGTGCTTTGAACGACAGCGACGCCTCCACCTCATCTACGAGGCCAACAAAATTGAACGACATGAGACGCTCAATCGCGTGCTCCTCGCACATCCGGTGAACTAGATGCCGAGCACATTCGCGTCGCCTGCGAAAGATTATCATCCTAAGGAAAAAAAAAAACGGTTCGCGAGTGAGTGACGACTTACAACGAATCGTGCGGAGTCGACATCAGCGCCGCGTATGCATCGTCCCAATACCCCAAGTCTGTCGCGCCTCTGATGACCGTACTCCACAAGTCAGTGGTGTCCCAGTCTGGCGGCGCATTCGACAGCGCCAAGCGGGCAAAGTGGACATCATAATCGGTGAGGGACGCGGCCTTGAATAGCGTGGAGGCATGGAGGTAAAACCCAAACATCGAGTCGAAGAGCTGTCCTCCAGGTAAGACAGCCGCGAGGGCATCGGCATCCTCAAAGGACAGGGTGCTGTGCGGGCCTGTCGAATAAAGCGTCGGTCAGAAAGAACAAGCGATACGCGACAAAAAAAAAAAAAAGAAAAGAAAAACACACACCGAAACACCCCGCCAGACTGTCCATCGCCTCCGCAGCCTCCGCATCCCTCCCAACGTCCAACCACAGCCTGGCCCAAACGTACATGACCGCCGGCGTCCGCGGCAACCACTCCAATGTCTCCCTGGCCGCATCCAGGAACCTGAGAGCGCGGAGACGCTCGCACCACAACACCTCCAGGCGCGCCGCATGCGCCGTCGATGTCGCCTGGAGCAGCCCGCTCATGTCGAGGAACGCGTGGGCCGCGACGGCGAGCGGCGCGTCGACCGCGCCGCCCCCTATCTGCTCCAGCAAACACGGGAACAGATCGGGCGTCGGCGCAGCGGCGGCCGGCCCGCTGCGCGACATGCCGAGGGTGCGGAGGCGGGCCGCGACTTCGTCCGTCGCGTCGTCCACGGTGGTGAAAGGGGAGGCGTCGAACGCAGGCTGTTCGGCGGCGTAGCGCAGCATGGCGACGCCACGGAAGACGGCGAACACTTCCGTAAGCAAGCTGGGGTCCCAGCCTTCCAAATCGTCCGCGAGGAAAAAGAGGAGCGCGACGAGCGAGAGGATAAAGTCGTATCGCGCCTGCACGGAATGGGCCGCATACGCGGCCGTCAGCATGCGAGTGTGCACGGACACGTGTTGGGGGAGCAAGAGCTCCACTTCGTCTTCCTCCATCTTGACGGCGCGATCAAAGCCACCGACGAGGTCCAAAACGAGACGGGTCGCATCTTCGAGGTCAGGCACGCTTTGGAGACGTCCGACGAGCCAGCTCTGAGCGCCATCGTCTAGCGAATCACGGAATGCGCCGCGGGCAGCGGTATCGGCGATTATATCTGCAAAGGGGAAAGCGATCTCCTGCTGTGTGAGATCTACCACGCGGCCCTCAAGAGCTCGCAGGGCGCGGGTACCCATGTGTGTGCGCAAATTCCACGCGATCTCACATGCCGCGAATTGGGGCTCAGCAGCCAGGTCGGCGCGAAGGTGGCGGTGCAATTGCAGAGGTAGGTCCTCGACGGCGAGCGCGCCTGTACGCTCGCGCTCGGCTACGAGGACTTCTCCGCGAGGCCCGGCACCGAGTGCGAGCGGCCAGCGCGCTGAGCGCTCCACGGCGCGACAGCGAGCGATAAAACCTTCCCAGTCTCGCTTGAGAGAGATCCAATATTTGTCGTACTGCAAGGCCCCCATCTGTGGATCGCGCGATAAGGTGACAGTACAACCGACTACCGCGGCTATCTGCTCCCCTAGGGAGATATAAGATGTGATAAGCGGTGGAGGTGGGGTCCCAGGAAGTGAGCGGCACGCGTCGGTGTATTGGTCGATGGCGGTGCGAAGGGTGTAGTTGGAAAAGACGCCGGGACGCATGACGGCCGAAAAGAACTTGTCCGTGAGCGAGCCCGGGGAAAGCAAGAGCTCGTCAAGGTAAGCAGGCACCAAATCGGGTTCGTAGGGATGGAGCACGACGCGCCAACTAATGCTTTCGGGTTCGTTGGAGACGTCCGACATGGGGATGTCAAGGATTTCAACGGCGGCCTGGCCCTGGCGGTCCCACAATGTATGAAGGTAGCCGTTGATAACTGCAAAGTCCCGCAAATGGCTGTGCGCACTTTCACGAGAGGCCTCAAAGGTCTCGACTAGCTGTAGATGGTCATTCGAGGATCTGAATAGCTGGAAGAAACCCCCGGAGAACGAGGAAGAAGGCGTGGGGACGAAGACAAGGACGTATGGACCATCATAGACGGTGATGAGCTTTTGGGGCACGGGATCAAGAAGAATGCCCTGTTTGTTTGTTGAAGTGCTTGTGCCGGGAGACAGCTCTCTACCGGATGAGGCCAAGGAGGGGAGCAATCTGGCCGAGGTGCAGCCACTCCGTGCTGTCCACAAACGAAGCGTTCGATCACGAGAGAGCGTCCAGACGTGGCCAATGTCGGTTGGCTGCGGGTGGCTTGCGGTGGCGATGATGTGTGACCCATCAGTGGAGCCTTGATGTAGGAACGATGTGAGTGACCCAAGGAATGTGTTGTGATGAAACAGGCCCTCCGTCCAGTGGTCTTGGAATGCCAGATGAGAAGCGAAAAGGGAATGAAACGAGGACCTACCTGCGGTAACTGTATCGCCAATAGTTTCGGCATCTAGACGGATTAGGGATCCGTTTGTGAGAGCGAGGGCCACCGAGTGTGTGCCCTGAACTTGGACGAGAGCCTGCAGAGAATCTTGTGCGTTCTTGAGATGGTATTCGCGACACCAATTATTGACCATATGGGTGGACCACAGCTGGTGGGGCGATTGTAAAGGTATCACGAGGCGATACAGGGAAGCGCTTGCAGTGACTGCAAGGATGTGCAGTTCGCGGGTCTCCCACAAGACCACAGCAGGATTTGGCAGGACGGTGTAGGGGAAGACGAAACGGATGGGCGGGGTCTCTGTAGATAGAGAGACGAGCTCGACGATGAGACCATTGTGGATGAGACGGAGGAGGATGGCGCCGGTTTGGACCGAGTGGAAGAAAGACGCGTGTTGTGCATGTTCAGCCGGTGGTTGTTCATCGGTCGGATGAGGTGGGAGCGGTACGTGAGGTTTCGATGTTTGTATAGATATCGCGGCTGTTTGAGACGGTGAATAAACGTCCGATAAATGGGTCGAGATGAGCACTTTATCCGCCGCTGCCGTCGCCGCCATTGTCTGCTCCTCACTCTGTCACTCTCTCCACACGCGACAGACTGTCAAATCACAAATACATCCAAATAACGCGAAACGGACCGATCTGATCCGGACCACACTATCACTATAATAGCATGGGCAATCTACTTGCTCGGATCAAGCTGGTCGTTGGCGTGCTTCGTGAACTCGATGCAGAGTATCAATCCGTCAAACAAAGAGTACAGTGTTCACCGGGCTTGCCCGTGAACGAGCCCACGGTATCATTTTGGACGGTACCACCAGCAAAATTGCCGATCCCCACCGACGACTCGGACGCTGCTGCTGCGCTGCCCTCGCACGTGGACGTCGTAGTCATCGGGTCTGGTATCACCGGCGTGTCGTGCGTTCGTACGTTATTGAGCAAAGGCCCCCCCGGCCTCCGGGTTCTCGTTTTGGAGGCGCGAGACGTATGTTCGGGCGCTACTGGCCGGTAAGTGTTATCGCAAACCTCTCTCGGCACACCTGGCCGCGGTGCTGCTACCTACCCACTCAGGAATGGCGGGCACATCAACCCGCCACTATTTCACGACTATGTACAGCTCAAGTCGGAATTTGGAATCGACTCGGCGAGGCGTATCGTTCGCTTTCGCCGCGCGCACCTTTCGGCCTTGCGAGAGGCCGTCGAGGCCGCTGGCGCGCTCGACTATTCGCAGATACGCGACGTAGAGAAGCTCGATATCTATTTTGACCGCGACACATTCGAAGAGCATCTAAAGGCGCTCGAGGTATGGAGAGCAGATATGCCCGAAGAAGCGGCAGGCTCCCGTGTCTTTGAAGGCAGCGAGGCCGTGAAGGTTTACTAGTCCTTGATCGGGAGGATATAACGCTAAAATGCGGACAGATGTTCCAGCTCTCCGAAAAGGTGGTGGGCGTCATCGCCTCTCCAGGGGGGGCCGCTCACCCATACCGTATCGTAACACCCATCTTTGCGGACCTCCTAAAAAAACGACATCCAGACCAGTAAGCGTCGTACCTACCTCGGTTCTGCAATCACCCGCGCGCAGTTTGCTTGACACCCACACACACGTGCAGACTCGGCCTCTTCACGCAGACACCATGCACGGGAATCACCCCACCTTCTACCAGCACCACACCTTTCTACACCGTCCAGACACCGCGCGGCTCCACGACCGCTCGCCACATCATCCACGCCACGAACGGGTGGTCCTCCCACCTCCTCCCCGGCCTACGCGGCAAGGTCATCCCCTTCCGCGGCCTGGCGACCGCGCAGCGCCCCGGCACAGGACTCTCCACACCACCACCACCCGCGGGCAGCACCCGCGCGCACACGTTTCATACCACCCCACCCGGCTTCGACTACCTCACGCAACTGCCCAAACGCCAAGACGAGGACGAGGGCGAGCTGGTGTTCGGCGGTGGTGCGGTGCAACGCGGGCGTGTCCTATTGTCAGAGGTCGGCGTCGCCGACGACGGCGGGTACGACCTGGACATCGCGTCGTACGTCCAGGGCGCATTGCCAGAGTACTTCGGGCGCGCCAATTGGGGCGCGGAGAGCGCCGCCGTCTCTGCTGGGGAGGAGGCGGGGGCGGAGGCGGGGATCGCTTGGGACGGCGGGCGCGTCAAGGCGCTGTGGACGGGCATCCTCGGCTTTTCGGCTGACCTGCAGCCATGGGTCGGGCGCGTGCCGTCTGTCGTCTCGGGTCGCGCTGCTCCATCACCTTCTCTTACGGGGGTATCTGCTGATAAGGGCGTCACGCGCTCGATAGCCGCGCCGGGAGAGTGGGTCTCCGCGGGCTACAGCGGAGAAGGCATGGTTCATGCCTGGTTGTGTGCCCACGCACTCGCCATAATGGTTCTTGGAGTCGAAGAAGAGGAGAGTTTGCGCACGTGGTTCCCTGACGAGTTTCGCCTGACTGAGAAGCGGTGGAAGGGTGCAACGCTCGAGGGACTTATGGAAAGGATCTAATTTGAGAAGCGGGCCGTATCTGATAATATTGTACACGTATGACAGCAATACCTGATACCGTAGATGGTAGTAACCAGATACAGTACAAGTTTCCCGAGTAACCTTTATTTTTTTTTAAGTCGGTCGACGGGCTGAAAACGCCAAAACAAGCTTTTGCCATATTCGTGGGCAGGCGGCGGCTTGTAGAGACCGTCAGAGGAGATTAGGAATTTCTTTGGAATTCGTAGGTTCCGGGTAGAAGAGAGGTGCCGTTTGAGACCGGAACGTTTCGCAACACCGGTCCTAACAACAGCCAAGCTGCTTTCTTCGATTCATATCTTGACGTGGAGTTTGCTACTAACACTCGACGTAGAAGGATGTTAGGATGCCATGTACGCAATCTATGTTCTTCATGAAAACTGTAGCCGAGCTGTGATAGCGGGGATAAGCCCCATCGATCAGCGTTTCGTATTTGTTTCAGCATCGGCCGTGTGTACCGTACAGTAGTGGCGGGGAACGAGGCCTGCCATGACTATGATTGAGAAGCCACTAATATTTGTCACGTAATCCTGCAACACTGTTGTTTCACGCATACAGTGTAGTGACGGCAATTGGAAAAACCGGTACGTGAATGTGGCGTCAGGGTATTCTTATTTTCCTAGCTTCCTCTGGGCCGCAGTTGACTGACATCCTCGCGTCAACGACATGGCCTGAAAGGAGGGAACAACAATAGAACAAGGGGGCACACACGTTGGAAACGGGCCCCTCTAGAAAAAAAAAAAAAAAGTTGTGGGGATGAAACCGATGGGGAGCCTAGCAACTATGAAGGTCGGTTCTGCACTGCTTTTCTCCCAAGAAGGCGAGCACTCGGCTTACTACGAGCCCCTGACTGTGACTTACGCAAATATGCTGAACCTTTAATAGTGGGGTGCTTCCTACAGACAACGGTATGGAATGGAAGACTCGTGTACCATGTGCCCTTGGAGCTCGATGTTGGGGGACTAAGACCGGAACGACAGACTTGACTTGACGGTCTATGGTCAACACCCAAGCCCACTTTACATCCTAGAAAGAGAGGGATAAGCATAACGAAGGCGCTCACCCTTCGCAAGAAAAGCAAGGCTCAATGATTTGCTTCTCTGCCGTAAATGACCGAGGAGGTGGCGCCGAAGTTTCTCTTCAATGGTGCAGGGTCAAGATCTATGTGTGAAAGTGGATACCGAGTTGTGATCGTTCACTTGTCGAAATAAATACATGTAAGAGTAGATCGGAACAATCGCAGTTGACAAGTGTGGGTATCAACAAGGATTTCCGAGCCCATCGTGGGTGTGCGGGAGCCGAGGGCAATCAACTAGAGTTGTTTACGAAGCGAAAAAAGGCGGAGAAGCGGGAAATAAGAAGTTGATGCGAAAGCACCGAGTGGATGTGAACAAATGAGGTCAGGTCAGGTACTGTTGGTCGATAAGAATAGTGACTGATGGGAGATATTAAAGGTCGTGATAACGGTCGGGTCGGTCGCCTGGATGTGGCGTGGCGTGGAGACCGTCGTCGATCGGAGTTGGTTTTCGGTCCTTGGCTTGCTTGCGAATAGCGAATAGCGAGTAGCGGGCATCCTTTTATTTTCGTGCCGTGTGTGTGTGTGTATGTCGGCGAGTGGTTAGTTTGAGGAATGAAAAAGAAAGAGAAAGTTGGATTTGTCACTAGACTAGCCAGTGCTGCGAGTGCCGGGTCTGGCCGGGGCAGCTAAGGTCTTAGCTCAGGTTCTGGTTCAGGTTGGTTCAGGTTCAGGTTCAGGTGCTCCTGCTCTCGCTCTTACCTCTTGTTCTCAGCGCTCGAAGCCCCTTCCGCTTCAGAGTTGTCTGTTACCATCCAGTCATCGCAAAAAATACAGCGATATATCCTCCCCCCCCATTGACCTTGGTTTGTATGTTCGTTCCGAGTTGAACGCTTTGAACCTATCATACTTTCTACTCACTCGTCGTACACATCACACAGTTTGGCGGCGCCCATCCATCTCCCCTCCATCAACAGCAAAATAACAGCCTTTTGCCTCTCTCCTCTTTCCTTCTTTTTCTTCATTCCCTTTCCTTCCCTCTCTCTCTCTTTCCTAGTCCATGGCAGTTCTCGTCTCTCAAGACTGGCACCCTCCCAAAGATCACTCAATGGATTCGCCTACTTCAAACCCATCCAACCCCTCTGTACCCCGCCAGCGCGTGTCGCCTCCTGCTGATCCCTCTCCTGTACCCTCCCAGGTTTCTTCCTCTCAGGGTTCCCATTATCCGTACCCCGTCCAACAACAGCAGGCCGGTTGGAATGCACACGCACAGCCCTTCTACCCCGCCGCCTTCTATCAAAATCCCCACCAACAAACCTACCCAATCCACCCATCTCAGCAAGGTCAAGTTCCGCCCCCTGGCGCGTACTTTGATCCCAACGCTCAATTCGCACAATGGGCTTATCAGCAAATGATGTTCAACGCCCAACAACAGGCCCATCAACTTTCCCAACACGGCCCGCCCTCGTCTTCTCAGCGCGGTCGCTCTGCTAGTGCCAGCTCTCCGGTTGAGTATTTCGCTCAAAATCAACTTCATAATTTCAGCCCTTTCCCCTCTGGGACACCTCCTCCTCACCCATCGCAGCTCCCAAATGGCTTCCGTTCGGGCGCTGCATCTAATAATTCGACTAACTCCGGTACCACCCCATACGATGGTTTTCATCCGTATCGCCGGCCGAATCATCGTCAACCGCCCCAACAGTCTTCTGACCAACCTCCTACGGGTGATTGGAGGCAACAGGCCATCCAGCCCCCATACGCACGTGCCGACGCCGCTGGTTCCACCACGTCAGTCAACTCGACCGGGAGCGCTTCCCGACAACGCACTTCCAGTTTACCAGGTTCCACTAATGGCACCTCTGGGTCGCCACATCACCATTCTGGCAATAACAACGCTACCGGAAGCGTACGTAGCCGGAACGGCCCATCCACACAACAGCACGCGCATTCGTCCGCAGTCTCCAATGGCCGAAACGGAAGCAGCGCCCCCACGTCGGTTTCATCTTCCAACCAAACGTCCACACGTCCTCACCATCGCAATCCCTCGTCATCGTCTTCTTCAACTTCTTCCGTCGCTCGCACTCCCCCTTCCGGTCCATCCGTGTTACACGCGCCAACCCCACGTCCGGCAAGACCTTCGCCGCTGTCCCAAGGCATGTCAACAGCGGAGAAGCGTATGTCACGTGACGACAGCGAACTCCTTGAGCCCCTCCCGAACGCCGCCGCCATTCGTAGTGGCGGACTCAAGGGTCGACTACGCCGGGCGCTCTCCCTCAGCGCTTCTCAAACCATCACTGAAGAGGGGTCCTCCACAGGCGCCCCTGGCCCTGCTTCAGAGCTGCAAAGCAATGCGGCGGACACCGGCGATGCTGGTTCGACAACTACGAAGCAAGCGAAGAAAAAACGCACAGCGTTGTTCAATTCCCGGCTCAACGCATCGACCGACAACATATCCCTTTCGTCTACTATGTCGTCTGCTTCCGTCGTCATCCGTAAACTGGGCTCAATTGGTAAGCTCGCTCGGCGCAACTCGCTTGCGGGCATTACGTCCCTCTTCAAAGACAAGAAGGATCGGGACGACGCCGACGAGAGCAGCGGAAAGAAGGGTAAAAAGAAGAAAGGCGAGAAGGGCGAAGCCGCCGAGGCGAGCGTGTCACACGTCACGGCAGAGCTCGATCGTACAAGTACAAGCAGCGAGTGGAGCACAGAACTCAATGGGCTCTCTCCCGCGGCTAAGCTTGCGCGACAGCATACCCTCAAAAGCCACGCCGAGGCAGCCGCCAAGGCGAAAGCTCAGGAGGAAGCCGCGGCCGCGGCTGCTACTGCTGCTGCTGCTGCTGCCGCCGCCGCCACCGCCGCTGGCCCAGCGAGCCCTAGTTCTGTTACCTCAGCAGCGGAGCCTGTTCCAGTGACCTGGGAGAAGAACACAACCACCACCCGCGGAGCCCCGGGAACGGTGCGCGTGAATGAGGACGGTACGCGTGTAGTCGTCGAGGACGACGACTCTGGTAGCGAGGGTGAGAATGAACACCCGCATGACTATTCTGCGGTGGTCGAAGGGTGGGAAGAAGATGAGGATTGGAGCCACATCGATGAGGATGAGGATCTAACCATCCGCCAAGGTCTTGAGCGAACGAGCCTCGGCGATGATGACCACGAACATGAACCATGGGCAATCGGTCTTCGCCGAAGCGTCGAACGTACGCAACAGCCCTCCAGAGGAATTCTCAAAAGTACGTTGCCTCGTTGGCCGTCTGGTTATTCATGTTAACATGGGCCTGCCGGTTCGCAGATGCTGACGGTTACGATCAACACACTTTTATGGATACACCTGCCAACTACAACCGTCATCGCTCCAATTCATACAACTCACATCCTGCCAAGGCCCATGAACTCGGTCCCCTCGCCCGCATTCCATCACCAAACCCGGATCACATTGACGGTCTACGTCATCCCACTGCCTCACCCGGCACGTCGGTATTCCTTCCAGCACTTTCGTTTGAAGAGGACGAAGGAACACGGCCGTCTTCAGAAAGGACGCTCTTCAACCACCCGAACCTCAACTCGAGCGCGCCGGTGCTGAGTACGATGGTTTCCTCTCCACCGACACTTTCGCACCGCTCTGCGACGACGCCGGTGAAGCGACTCGCGTTTGCAAATAACCTGAGTGTATACGACACGTTCGCTTCGAGTGTGTACGATCGTCGCAGCGAGCCCGCCACGTGGAGCAGGCTCACGCCCGCACTCGCCCAGAGGATAAAGGAGGAATTGAACTCGTTCAAGATGGAAGAAATGGAGGTACATGCCGCTAGCCGGATCCAGTACGTCTAAAGCTCGTCCTTGCGTCTAGCTGATGGCTCACACTATCTCTCCAGTACCCAATTCTTTGTCTGACATCGCTGTCCAGCTAAAAGTTCTACGTCTTTGTCATTTTTTTTTCCTTTTTCAAAGAGCCCGCTGTTCGTGATGTTCGTGCACGATCTGTCCCGACCCCACACGCACGCCTGTTTACCCTAACTTGGCATATGACCAAGCACTCCCAACGCAGCGTACGTCACACATCTCAATACCATTCTACCCAGGCCCTTCATCCATTCTTTTACAACACCGCTTCATCCCCTCATATACCCCGTCCACTGTAACGCATATATGACCCACGGTGCCTGGCATCCCACCCCCATTCCGTCTGCCTCCACGTACGTTGTGTACCGTAGCTCACCCACTCGTTTACACACTCATGAATCGCTCTTGGATGGACCTTATTTTCTCTCTTTCCTCATCATCATCTTCCTCTCGACCTTTTTCTCCCCAACTTTTTTTTTTCACGTGCTTGCTAACCCCCCCCTCCCCGGTTCCATCCTCTCCCCCCCGCGACCACCACCACTGCGCCTGTCGATATCTGTTCCGGTGCTCTCTTGTTTTTTATTTTGTCTGCATGCCACAATTATCCATCGCAGGTCACCCTGTGCATAGTGCAATAACATTAAACAAGGGAAGTGTTGAGCTAGCTGCATAATCTATTCAGTCTCGGTTCTGAACGGAGCGATCTTGATCACGTCTATTTCTCCAACTTTACGCCAATTCGATCCGGAGCTCTCCATAACTGAATGTCAATTGAATCTAAATAAGTAATTATTGGTAACATTTCACATCAGGATCCGTGCCTCTGCTCTATGAAAGCCCAGTGCACTTGTCTAGCCCTCAGTGGGCATGGTTCTTGTGATGTTCTGTGTGTCAAGTAAGGATGAGTGATATTTACGGCCAGTTGCGTCAGAGAATGGGACGTACTCAGGTGCACTGAAGTAATAAAAAAAAATTGAAGGAAGGAAATTGATCAATATGCGCGAGACTGTGGAATGCGGGTGCCAACGTACTCTGGTAGTCGATGGTATACCCAAGTCCGAAGATGGCTAGTACGGATACGACAATGGGCGAGGCGGAAGCGTTCTTGCCATTGAAGTAGCGCGCCTTGAGGCCACGGACAGCGGGCGCGGGCGCGGGACCCTTTGGGAGCTTAGAATAGAACGAGACGAGAGGGCTGAGGTCTGCGCCCTTCCCGCCGGACTTTTAAAGGGGAAGAATTGAGAATGATTTTTGGAGGAGAGATAGATGGATAGGAGACTTACGAGGATGGAAGGAGAGGCAATTTTGGGGGGAACGAGGCCCGATAGTTGTCGGCGGACGAGAGATGCGTGCATGTTGTTTGTTGACTACTGACAGACTTGCTGTCGCTGTCGCTGTGCTGTCCGCTAATCCGGCTTTGTCCGGTATAGTATTAGTCAGCGAGACTCATTACCCAAAGACGCGCTCTTGACTCTTGACGACTAACAATGTTTGACCAGGCCCATGACACCGACGTTCTTGAGCCGGAGCCTGCGCGGCAAGGCGGACTGGTACAAAGAGATATGGTGGGTCTCAAGCGGCTGGCGTTCTCCGGTCGGCTTGTGTCGCTAAATCGTAGAGCACAGCAACATATTTTTCGCAAGCCAGCAAAACCTTTAGAGCCTCCGACGCCGCGGACGTCCATCTTGGGTCTGGATAGATTGGCTATGGAAAAGCGTGCTGCGACTGCAGCCCTGCAAGAGGATGGCCACAGGAAACGGCAGCGAGGCGATGGCGGAGAACCATATTTCAAAGGTACGCTCGTCGCCTTTCGCTCTCTTTTCGAAATCTGTTCCGCCTCACAACGCAAAAGTTCCGTCCCTCCCCGCGTCTCGTATGGGTAACGCGCGCGAGCGTGCTGACGAGACGCCGTCGCATCCGGGAGGAGTTTCTGCAGAAGGTCGTGTGAGACTCGAGGAATATAGACGGCAGCGGGGTCAGCAACGAGGTGAGCACGCGTCTGACGTACCACGCCGCCCTCCTCTGATCCGTCGCAGAGGGAATTGCCGCGCATCAGGCCAAGAAGGGAGACCACCCACGCGGCTTGGAAGACTTCAAGCGTCGATCGAACCGCGACCGCGGTCGTGTTCAGAGCCGGGACCAGTACCCGCGCGGATGGGAAGTGACCCCGCATTCCGAACGCAGTGCTGTTCGCGACGATGCGCCCAGCCTGCGCGTCCCGAATGTCAAGTGGGACGCCACACCGCGCGGCCGCCGTGACGGCGAGAGTGGCGGGTGGGGCGGCACTAGCTCCCGGGGTTGGGATGCGCCGACCCCAAGAGCATCGCGCGGTTCCAGTCCAGACGAGGGGAACATCGAGCTAGACATGCGAGAGTGGGAGGAAGAGCAGGTGCGCCTCGACAGAGACTGGTACACCGGCGCGGAGGAAGGCGGCTTGATGGGCGACGAGGAGCACAACCCTCTCTCGCAATATGACGACCTCACCGCGGTCAAGCAGCCGGAGATAGCGAAGCGGCCTGCGGTATGTCCACTTCCAATTTCAGCCATGCGCGTCGTAATTGACAAACAACGTGTTCAAGAAAATCTCTGCCAGACAAGCTCAATATGTATGCGTTGCTTCCTTCTTGACAATCACAGCACGCTGATTTGGACGCAGAACGCGGACAATGATCTCTGGGAATCCAATCGCATGGTCACCTCCGGTGTCGCAACCCGAAAAGGTGTCGATCTCGATTTAGAAGATGAGTCGCAGTCGGCCGTCCATGTGATGGTGCACCACCTCAAGCCGCCTTTCCTCGACGGTCGTACGGTGTTTACCAAGCAACTCGACCCGATCAATCCAATCCGCGACCCGACGAGCGATATGGCCGTGTTTTCCAAGAAAGGCTCTGCGCTCGTGAAGGAGAAACGCGACCAGGCGGAGCGCGCAAAGGCTGCGGCAAAACTGGCCGCATTGGGTGGTACGGCTCTGGGAAATGTTTTAGGTGTCAAGGATGAAGAAGCGGAGGCCGAAGGTGCGTGATGATTCATCTTCCCTCGTCGTAATCGGATTGGATGTTCACGAAGCTGTTCGTTGCACGGACAATTCGCTCACAGCGGCAGCTGAGGCACAAGCCAAAAATGGAACAAAAGAGAGCTACAAAGGCGACTCAAAGTTTGCCAGCCACCTGAAAACCTCTGCAGGCGTGAGCTCCTTCGCAAGGAATCGTACGCTCCGCGAGCAGCGCGAGTATTTGCCAGCGTTTGCTTGTCGCGAGGATCTACTGAGGACTATTCGCGACCATCAAGGTGCCGTCGCTACGGTTCTCTATCTTGGACCCCCTTCTGACGGTTTTGCCTTGTGTGTAGTGGTGATTGTAGTCGGCGAGACGGGCTCGGGGAAGACAACGCAGCTCGCCCAATTCCTGTACGAAGACGGCTACTGCGCCAATGGCCTCGTCGGCTGTACGCAGCCCCGTCGCGTGGCAGCCATGTCTGTCGCGAAGCGAGTCAGCGAAGAGATGGAATGCAAGCTCGGTGCACTCGTAGGTTACGCTATCCGTTTCGAGGATTGCACCTCGGCAGAGACCAAAATCAAATGTGGGTATCAGGATCACTGAAACGAATGGGGCTGATTTTGTGTTATCAACAGACATGACAGATGGTGTATTACTGAGAGAGTCGTTGAACGAAGGCGATTTAGATCGATACAGCGTTATCATTCTAGATGAGGCCCACGAACGGTCTCTCAGTACAGACGTACTAATGGGTCTGCTGCGGAAAAGTGCGTCCAGGCTTTGCTTCTATTGTGCTGATCTTCCAATAACCAACGTTTGCAGTCCTCTCGCGTCGACGCGATTTAAAACTAATCGTCACATCCGCTACCATGAACGCGGAGAAGGTACAGTCGCTACCTCACATAAGCGCTTCCCAAAAGCTAACAACCGTGTAGTTTTCAAAGTTCTATGGAAGTGCTCCCTGCTTCACGATCCCCGGTCGTACTTTCCCCGTCGAGACATACCACTCCAAGTCACCCTGTGACGACTATGTAGATGGTGCTGTGAAGCAGGTTCTCCAGATTCACCTTTCCCATCCCCCTGGAGATATACTCGTATTCATGACTGGGCAGGAGGACATTGAGATCACCTGCCAGGTCGTACAAGGTGGGAGGCAAAGATACAAGCCTTTATAAATGCTTACAACAACTTAGAACGCTTATCGCAGCTGGACGACCCAGCCCCGTTGGCTGTTCTCCCAATTTATTCTCAAATGCCTGCTGATCTACAAGCAAAAATCTTTGAGCCTACCGCAGACGGTCGGCGCAAGGTCATCGTCGCTACAAACATTGCAGAAACATCTCTGACAGGTATGGCACGTTTATGATGCACCACGGAAACACTCACGAACGTCCTCTAGTCGACGGTATCTTATACGTCGTTGATTCGGGTTACTCCAAGCTTAAAGTATACAACCCGAAAGTTGGTATGGACGCCTTGCAAATTACACCCATCTCCCAGGCGAACGCGAACCAGCGGACCGGTCGTGCAGGCCGTACAGGGTGCGGCTACTGTTACCGGCTGTATACGGAGATGGCCTACCGCAATGAATTGTTCGAGAATACAATTCCTGAGATTCAACGCACCAACCTTGCAAACACCGTGCTATTGCTAAAGTCGCTTGGCGTGAAGAATCTGCTAGAATTTGACTTTATGGACCCACCTCCGCAGGTGAGCCGTCGTATGCCCCTCAATTGAAGGCAGAATACTCAACATAGTTGCAGGCAAACATTTTAAATTCAATGTACCAACTGTGGGTACTTGGTGCTCTCGATAACGTTGGCGACCTGACGCCAGCTGGGCGTAAAATGTCCGAGTTCCCCATGGAGCCATCCATGGCCAAGATGCTCATCACGTCTGTGGATTACAAGTGCTCTGCGGAGATGCTGACCATTGTGTCGATGCTGTCTGTGCCGAGCGTTTTCTATCGCCCTAAAGAGCGGGTGGAGGAGGCAGATGCTGCGAGAGACAAGTTCAACGTTCCCGAGAGCGACCATCTAACATTATTGAACGTTTTTAACCAATGGAAGGGTCACGGGTATGGCCATAGCAGCTTCTGAGGGTAGCGTAACCCATACTGACTAACAGTCTGCGACAGATACCGGGACGACTGGGCGATGCGCCATTTCTTACATCCAAAACTTCTCCGCAAGGCACGAGAAGTGCGGGTGCAACTTGAAGATATCATGAAGTTCCAAAAAATGGAGACCATATCAGCGGGAACCGACTTTGACGTCATACGGTGTGTCCTTTTCCCCGCCGCACATCTCCTTTGTTGTTAAACTAGCCCGTAGGAAAGCAATTTGCTCGGGTTACTTCCACCAGACGGCAAAGGTAAAGGGCATCGGCGAATTCGTCAACATCCGTTCTGGGTTGCCGACGCATCTACATCCCACCAGTGCATTGTATGGACTCGGATGTACGTATTGAGGACATTCCACCCAAAGTCTCGTCCTTCGATCTAACTCATCGCCAGATACTCCGTCATATGTTATCTACCATGAACTCATCCTCACATCGAAGGAGTACATGACCCAGGTGACCTCGGTGGATCCATACTGGCTTGGTACGGCGCTTGTGCTTCTCCCAATTTGCAGTCGCTGATGGCAGGTAACAGCGGAGCTTGGCTCTGTGTTCTATTCAGTACGCGAGAAGAATTTCGACGGCCGCGGTGCCCGACGGCAGGCAGACCGTGAATTCTCAAAGAAAGCAGAACTAGAGACGGAGATGGCGAAACAGCGCGAGTATGTCGACTATGTATTCTGCTGGGTCCGTTCCCCGAAACTAAGTGATTTGTAGATACGCGAAGAAGGCCGAAGAGGACGCCCTCGCAGTCAAGGCAGCTGGCGCATCCACACACCGGATTGCGGTACCAGGAACACCACGTCATGTGGGTGTAGGTTCAGGGTCGAGGATCACGGCCACGCCGAGGGGAAGACCAGGTATATAGGGAGCGGTCACGGTATTGTGTGTTGAGCTGTATTCTATTGCTTACTGTTTAGATTTGTCACGTCATACATCACATACTACATACACCATACGCAATCACTGTACATATGTTCTAGTATTGACAAGTATTCATGCCCAGGGACTAACGATGATGCATGATAATCTCGGTATCCAAAGTTGACGTCCAAAACGGATTCATCACCACTTGATGGTAGGCAGTGTATGAAGGACAATCTGGTTGCCCAGCCGAGGATGGAACGTCGTTAAAGTGTTACAAGATATACGGCTGCATATATTGGGTTCAGGAAAGAACGACCTGCGAAGAGCAACGGATATACACGCACTTGCTCAGCGTAGCCGCCTGCACTACTTTCGCCAACGATTTGTTGCAACCCGATGTTTTGTATGAGACGCAGGGGGATCATGACTTGGCCGACGTATCGGCCTGCAGGATTCTCGCTCGCCCCGAGACGGAATTCTTCCGTGTTCACGAGGAGGATATTCAGGCTCTTGTCCGTCCCGACGAAAGTACCGACGAAGGCACGGTCGTCGCTCGTTATTATTCGAAGGGTGCGGCGAAGGATACCCTTGAGGTTTCGAATCGCCTCGGTGTCTTGCATCTCGAATTTGATGTGTGTAAATTACACAAGTACAAGGGCATGTGGCATTACATTACAAATGAGATAGGGAGCGTGACGACCGACCGACGATGATGAACCCGTTTGATAGCAACGCCGCTTTGAACATGCAAGGCCAATACCAATCCTCAAATACGCACAAGTACTCCGTCATCCTCCCCACCTATAACGAGCGCGAGAATCTGCCCATCATAATATGGCTACTCGCCAAGATGTTTAACGAAAAGTGCGTCCGCTCGGGGGGCGTTTCTTTCTTTTTTTTTTTGGCGTGTCTCGCTCTCCCTATATTTGCTGATGTGCGCGCTGTGCAAGAATGTAGTGACCTCGCCTGGGAGGTGATCGTCGTCGACGACAACAGCCCAGATGGCACACAAGAGGTCGCAAGGCAGCTGGCTGCCACCTACGGCGAAGACAAGATCGTTCTAAAACCGCGGGCGGGCAAGCTCGGTCTAGGGTACGTGCGTCGGCCTATCATCATAGTGGATGCGAGCTGGGCTCTCACCTCGGCGATGAGTTAGGACGGCGTACATCCACGGCCTCAACTTTTGCACGGGAGACTTTGTTATCATCATGGACGCTGACTTTTCTCACCATGTGTGTGTTTTTTTTTCTTTCTTGTCACACGTCGGGACCCCCCGCTCTACTCAACAATGTCTGACGGTCCACACAAGCCAAAGTTCATACCCCAGTTCATCCGGTCAGCCTTTTAGTCCTCTTATGCGTACGTCTGCTGATGGGAGCGACGCAGTTTACAACAAGCCCACAACCTCGACATTGTCACCGGCACGCGGTACCGCACGACCTCCAGCCCGCCCATGTCCGGCACAGCACCCGGGGGCGTCCACGGTTGGGATCTCAAGCGCAAGTTTGTCTCGCGCGGCGCCAACTTTCTCGCGGATACGGTCCTCAACCCTGGTGTCAGCGACCTCACGGGCTCATTCCGCTTGTACAAAATCGCTGTGCTGAGGCACATCATCACGCTCACCGTCTCGCGAGGCTATGTCTTCCAGATGGAGATGATGGTGCGCGCCCGCGCGCTCGGATACTCGGTTGGGGAGGTACCTATTACGTTCGTGGATCGATTATTTGGGACGAGCAAGCTGGGTGCGGAAGAGGTCGTCCAGTATGCGAAGGGGGTGTGGACGCTGTTTACGACCGTGTAAACGAATTTACACCCTACTTTATTCTAGTATCGTAGAGACAGCACCGCCTTCCTTGGTTTTGTTGGGAAACATGAGGATACCCGTATCGTGGCAACTCTCATAAAAAGATCTTCCATGAGGTCATGGTGCATAGTCACCACTCTGCCCAATCAAACTCGCAGACGTCTTAGCATCCAAGAAAAGTTCGTTCATCTCGCCAATGTCCTCAACGTCGATTTGATCACGCCCAGCCAGTCTCGCGAGAATCGACGCGGGTAACAATAGTTGTATCGCGTATCTACGCCGGAATGGGCGTCAGTGGCAGTGTTGAGCGGATCGCATGATTGACCCTACCGGAGGGAGGATTTGTCGCCTTCAGCGGCAAGTCTGTCAACGACCCCTTCGCCGAGTTTGAGGCCCTCGGTGTTCGCACGCAATTGAACGACTTTGGCAACTTGATCACGGGTGTAACCATCCGTCTTCACAATCAAGCAACTGATGGAAGCAATCAGAAAGAAGGATCATGCGGGAGAGCAGATTGAGGCAAACCGATCTAAGAGATCAGTGGGGATACCGTGTGGGGAAACGATATCAGTTGTCCCGCGCACAAGCGTATTACCGCGGTTGGTGGCAAGGATCACTGTGGGCGCCATGGAGGATTCGAGTAGGGAATTGAGGTATGTAAAGCATTCAATGTCAAGCATGTGGACCTGGCAGGTTTAACGGTTATCGCAGGGACCGAGACTGTCGCCGGTAGAGGGCGTACTTCATCGATAAAAACGACGCCGGGAACAACTTCCGCAACACCCTGGTCAACGTAGCTCTGGACGACTTTGTTGACCTCTCGTCGGAGTTTTTCTGTCACCTCCGTCCTGCCACTTTTTACGAGACTGCCCATGACGCTCATGATATCCTGCCCGCCCTGCGGCCGCGCATTAGCGGCATCGAGGTCGCCCAATGTGACGTGTTGTACAAGCTCTTTGCGCTTGTGAACATCGCCTTTGGGAAGAGGCACGTATGTTTCTGATTCTAAATCATACGAGGAGGCGTAGGCATCGGAGCGGCCCACACGCTGCAATTTGTTGTGGTGTCTGTCAGCGAAAGAAAAAATGGCATGGAGCAAGAATAGATACCTTCACAGCGCCTGTATTCGCTTCTATGTAAATTACGTCCCCAACAAGGATCTTTTCTTTGAGGATAGCCTCGTAGATTGTTGGGTCGAGGCGCAGTTGCTTGGTTCCTTTCACCGTCTTTAGGCCGACAATGACGTGAGAGACGGTCTTGCCATAACCGCTGAGTGGATTTTCGGCCTCTGACGGTGTGAGTTCCGTCACTTCGCCTTCATAAACCTCCTTGGTTTCTTTTATCTGCAATCCTGAAGACAGGCCCTGAACAACGAGTGAATGGGACGAAGCAAAGACGCGTTTGCGTACCGATGGCACGCCGGAAGGCTTCTGCGAGCACTTCGGTCTTTTTGACTTCTGTAGAGTACACCTCCGAGCCGACCATAGGACAAAATGGCACCTTTGCACCGAGTTCATGCGAAATAGCTAGTGCGAGCGCAGTTTTACCTGTGCCCGGTGCACCGACGAGGAGCAGCGCGCGTCCAGAGAACTTGCGCGATTTTACAAGATCAACGACCACCCCACACGCCTTATGGTGCCTCGTGATGAGAGAGGGGACTTGGGAGGACGAGCAGAGACGCGTACCTCGCGTGCATTGTTCTGACCTACGAAACCGGCGCCGTCGGTGGTCGCGAATCCTTCAGGAGTGAGACCGAGGGCCTTGATATGTGAATGAGGCGCGATTCGGGAGGAGCGCGCCAAAGAAGCCGTCGAAGGTGACGGAAAAGCCTTGTGTGTGGACGGCGCAGATGTTGAAGGTGTGGCGGAGGTCGAAGCTTTCATTGCGGTCGTAGGACAAGGTCGAGGTCGAGAACGGTTCGCTCGGTCAACGGCGGCGCTCACCAAACCCAATAAATATCCTATTATAAATCAACACTATTTCGCAATCGTCGAACAAGCAAGTTAGATACACACTACTGTAGGCGGTCCGGCCCCAAATTCTGATCGCTGCGCTGACTCGGACGCTGACCATGACCACCGCCGCCTTCATGATCGCACTCTTCCATCACTCATCCCGTTTCGCGCGCAACCCTCCTTGCCGCCGTCTACTTCTTGCTCAGTTCATCACACCAAATTCGTTTCTACTCCCGTTATCGTTATCCCATAGATCTCTCTCGCGGAGGACCTTTGTGTCCACACCAGTGCGCAGAGCCGCCACTGCCCCGACGCCTCCGGCAAACCCGGCGATTCTGCGCCGTTCGCCGACAACGGAGGACATCGAAGCCGCAGAACTGGACGTAGAACTTCTCCCCCAAAGTGATGCCCAGCTAGCCCTTACAGAGCGCGCAGCGGAGGTTCGCCGCCGTTTTGCTTCGTCAAGCCAGCGATTATTGACGCATCGTCCATGGGCGGTAGCAACTCCGTCGAATATCTTCTCAGGAGAAACACTCGGGCTCAGCCCTACGAGTATCCGTCGAGTCGGGCGGGTGCCATGGATATCAATACAAAATGGAGCTGACACCGCAGCGCGCCCCGGAGGACTAGTACGCCCAGATCCATCATCGTCCTTTCTATTTCCCGAGACTGAGTATCCTCAAGTGAGTTTGTGCACCCTGTCGTGAGTCAGGCGCGTGTCATCGTAGACGCAGTGTCTCTCACTCTCTTACGGGGTTCCACCATCGATTTCGCCACAGAGCTTATTGGCAGCTCATTCCGTGTTGTTAATAACCCCCAGGCTGTTGGTACTGGCTGTGGATGTGGCGTCAGCTGGGAGGCAAAGGCTTAACTATTTCGTTACTTCTTTGTTTCCCAGTCTAGTGTCACGTAAGGCTTGACGCAAATCATTGATGGCATCATCCAAGTTGTTGCTGTACCGCATGGTAAATATGAACTCGGAAACCAGAGACGCGTCCATAAACTTCGGTGCCTCGTTCTGGTTCACACAATTGTCCCCTAGTCGCCTTGTTAGGAAGCCGCAACAATGAACTCTGTTCCGTGACATCCTCGTGCGATCACCACCACGGCCAACTCGGACATTCTGCTTTTTGGACATTCGGTGCGATCTATTCTTGGTGATGACAGCAACCCCTTTAGGCCTACAGTATATAAGTTGTTATCCGTGTTCGCTCTCATAAGATTCTACGACTCGCTCAGTCAGCCCCTCTATCCGTTGACAAAGGCAAATCTGAATCCTCTGTCACGCTTGTATCAATGCGCTCCCTGGTATCTGTGGACAGTGTCTTGGGGGCATTCTTTATTGGTGTTATACTCTCGTCAATGTGCGAGGTCACCTCTTAATGTCGACGGAGAACTGACGAAATAGGAACAGATTATATGGCGTGATATGGCTGCAAATATACCTGTACTTTTCTCGCCACTGTAAGAGAGACAGGCCTTTTCTAAAGCTCTTTGTAGGTGCTCTCTTCCCTCCCCCCCAGACGTATTTATAGTACCGCACCAAAGGTCGTAATGCTCCTGTACGGTTCCACCAGTCCCACCGTTAGCATATCTTATTTTGAACAGGATATTGGATTCCCTACAATTGGCGCTTCTCGTATACGGATACTATTTAGTCGGGGTAACGAACTTTGGTGATCTCATTGCAGATAGGAAAGCTCCATGGTACGTATAAAATCCTGTAAGCCTTGATTTCGATTTCGAACCCGAGAACCATAACAGGAGTCTTCAGGTCCAGGCTTTTATTGGAGGTATGTATGACTTCCAAATCAAAGTACGCATACCTAATGACATTTACCGTATCCTAGTTGTTGTTTCTATTAGCACCCAGCAGTACGTCCCGCCCTCCTCGATCCGATTGCTATCTCATCCTGCATTGAATTTCACATCAGGTTTTATGCTTGGAGAATTTACAAGTGTGGGTGTCTCCGAATCGCGACTGTAGTCGATAGCGGATTCCTTGCTTATTTGTCGTGGGACAGTGAGCTTGGGCAAGATTTCCACGCCAATCCTCATCGTAATTCTGCCTTTGCGTAGGCTTCTACCAACTCGTTGACGATACTTGTTTCAGGTAACCATGACTTTCGCTGAGCTAGGTAGGCCCCGTCTCCATCGTTTGCTGCTCTGTGTGGAAGCTTACCGTTATGATAGCCCTTGGAATTGGTGCGCAGTGGATCATGTTCCAATCTCGAGCTCTGACCCCACCGCGTTCGCTGTGCTTAGTTTACCTCGTCCAGTGGCAAGTCTCAACTTGGTGTCTCCACTACAAGCGGCTTACGATTCGCTCAGCTTACGATTCCCTGAATACAGCCAAGCGACAGTTCAGATTGTACCCCAGTTTTTCTTCTCTTTCCTTCTTGTGTCATTCAATCTTCTTGCTTGCAGCCGATCACGACTGCCGGCTTATCATTAGGAGTAGCATGCGACATGACCATCACCTCATGCATGGTATATTACTTACTCGCACGAGGCTCAAGTATGAAGCGGTAAGTAACCTGCGTTGTGTCTTACAATCATGCGAGTAGCGGTGCGCTGCGCAGGGCAAACACCTCGCCTACTGCGATCCTTGTGGTCTACGTCGTCAATAGCGGGGCGCTCACACTGTTCGTGGCCTGATTATCATCCTCTCCACCCTGTCATGACTTTCCCCGCAGAGTATTCTCGATATCATGTCTTGCTACTGTTCGTATTTTCCGTGGTACTTGTATCCGTATTTTGCTGACCACACACAGTTCATGCGCTTCCCCCGTACACTGATCTACGCTCCTTTTTTCTTTATCCTTGTACGCCTTTACTCCTGCTCTTTCATAGCCATGTAGGTTCCAAGCCTTCCACTTGTCCATTCGTAGGTGTTCTCATGGACACTATCTACTTGACCTCAGACTCAACTCCCGCGATCACATTCGCACCGCCTTCAACTTGAACTTGAACCCCGAATCTGGTATCGCTGCTGTTGTCTCCGACGGGTACACGCTTCCTCCGGGCACCACAGACGTTGGCCGTGGCGTCGACAGTCCCGATCCACCTCCCATGAAGATGAGCGCGCTACCGTGACGATCCCCTGAGGAGAGAGAGCCATGTGTCGGCACGTTGGACTGTGCCAAAGTCGGATATGACGGCACATCGTAGCCTTCTTCCATGATCACGGCATGCACCGATTCCTCCCTCTTTCGAACGACTCTTGAACTGCTGACATCCTCCGTGTCTTCCTTCATGACCAAAGTGGTCAGAAGAAAGATATTGTCACTGTCACTCTCCACGTCCCATCGTACATTGTTAGTTTCTAGCAGGGCTTTCGATGAGTAGACTCGTTTTCTTTCTTTGGACAACAGATGTATTCAGCAGTAGGAGATTGTCATTACATTGTTTAATAGCTCTACCTTAGTGGTGAAGTGGAGCCACACCTCTTGGGCCACTTTTTGAGAGCTCCAACTTGGATGACATTTTTGTGACTTGTATGTTATTGTAAACACAAAAATATGCTATTTTAGAGGTTTTTGGAATTAGGCACCCAACTGCCAATTTTTGGCTGTGATTTTTGTAATGGACCAACATATTGATGTGTCAAATGGTTCTGGGGCCCTCAGGCTCTCTGGAATTTCATCTTAACAATGCTTCAACAGAATAAGAAATCCACCCAAGCCACAATTCAACAATTCTTCTGCAAGTTGTGGTGCTACATGGACACATTCCCAATTCCATTTGTGGCACTCACTCGGGCCGGCCCATTAGTTGCGCAGTAAGGGGCTTGATGCACAGCAGACTGCTTTTGCTAAAAATACAGATCTCATTGTAAGATTGGGCTCCCCAGTGATATTATAGCCTTAATACCACCATAAACACCCTTCTATTGCCCTACATGAACTTTACATCCATAAAAGTGATAAAATGTATGTTGGGATGTGTCTGAGTCTGACAGACTGGCTGCAATGATAAGGGCGAATGATATTGTCTGGTCCCATCCTAGTAATTACCTCGCATCCCTGTATCCTCTGTATGATTAGAATGTACTGTACATTTAGGTGCCCACTGCTAATTTTTGAGCAGATTTTTTTTTAATTACTCAGAATTATATTATTCTGGTCAGCGCACATTGTTCTACATGTTAATAGATTGTGTTTCCCATATTTTAGGCCCTCAAATGTGGAACCATTGTGGGGCAGTAGCAAAAATAAGATTTGGGTTCTTGACTTGCCAGAAAAGGTGTTCTCGCACTGTAGTACGCCCAGATCCGTCATCGTCCTTTCTATTTCCCGAGACTGAATATGATCCTCAAGTGAGTTTGTGCACCCTAGGCTGTGACTCGTCGTGACTCAGGTGCGTGTCATCGTAGACGCAGTGTCTCTCACTCTCTTACGGGGTTCCACCATCGATTTCGCCACAGAGCTTATTGGGAGCTCATTCCGTGTTGTTAATAACCCCCAGGCTGTTGGTACTGGATGTGGATGTGCGTCAGCTGGGAGGCAAAGGCTTAACTATTTTGGCGGTCTAGTTTGTGATAAGGCTTGATGCAAACACTGATACCATCATGGTCCCCTAGTCACCTAGTTAGGAAGCATGAACTCTGTTCCGTGACGTCCTCTTGTGCGATCACCGCCACGGCTAGCTCGGACATTCTACTTTTTGGACTTTCAGTGCGGTCTATTCTTGGCGATGACAGCAACCTTTAGGCCTATATAAGTTGTTATCCGCGCTCGCTCTCACAACAATTTACGACTCGCTCAGCCAGCCCCTCTATCCGTTGACGGAGACAAATCTGAGCCCTGCCACGCTTGTATTAATGCGCTCCCTGGTATCTGTGGACAGTGTCTTGGGGGCATTCTTTATTGGTGTTATACTCTCGTCAATGTGCGAGGTCATCTCTTACTGTCGACGGAGAACTGACGAAATAGGAACAGATTATATGGCGTGATATGGCTGCAAGTATACCTGTACTTTTCTCGCCACTGTAAGAGAGACAGGCCTTTTCTAAAGCTCTTTGTAGGTGCTCTCTTCCCTCCCCCCCAGACGTATTTATAGTACCGCACCAAAGGTCGTAATGCTCCTGTACGGTCCCACCAGTCCCGCCATTAGCATATCTTATTTTGAACAGGATATTGGATTCCCTACAATTGGCGCTTCTCGTACATGGATACTATTTAGTCGGGGTAACGAACTTTGGTGATCTCATTGCAGATAGGAAAGCTCCATGGTACGTATAAAATCCTGTAAGCCTTGATTTCGATTTCGAACCCGAGAACCATAACAGGAGTCTTCTGGTCCAGACTTTTATTGGAAGTATGTATGCCTTCCAAAACCAAAGTACGCATACCTATTGACATTTACTGTATCCTAGTTGCTCTTTCTATTAGCACCCAGCAGTACGTTCCGCCCTCCTCGATCCGATTGCTATCTCATCCTGCATTGAATTTCACATCAGGTTTTATGCTTGGAGAATTTACAAGTGTGGGTGTCTCCGAATCGCGACTGTAGTCGATAGCGGATTCCTTGCTTATTTGTCGTGGGACAGTGAGCTTGGGCAAGATTTCCATGCCAATCCTCATCGTAATTCTGCCTTTGCGTAGGCTTCTACCAACTCGTTGACGATACTTGTTTCAGGTAACCATGACTTTCGCTGAGCTAGGTAGACCCCGTCTCCATCGTTTGTTGCTCTGTGTGGAAGCTTACCGTTATGATAGCCCTTGGAATTGGTGCGCAGTGGATCATGTTCCAATCTCGAGCTCTGACCCCACCGCGTCCGCTGTGCTTAGTTTACCTCGTCCAGTGGCAAGTCTCAGCTTGGTGTCTCCACTACAAGCGGCTTACGATTCGCTCAGCTTCCTATTCCCTGAATACAGCCAAGCGACAGTTCAGATTGTACCCCAGTTTTTCTTCTCTTCCCTCCTTGTTTCATTCAATCTTCTTGCTTGCAGCCGATCACGACTGCCGGCTTATCATTAGGAGTAGCATGCGACATGACCATCACCTCATGCATGGTATATTACTTATTCGCACGAGGGTCAAGTATGAAGTGGTGAGTAACCTGCATTGTGTCATACAATCATGTGAGTAGCGGTGCGCTGCGCAGGGCAAACACCTCGCCTACTGCGATCCTTGTGGTCTACGTCGTCAATAGCGGGGCGCTCACACTGTTCGTGGCCTGATTATCACCCTCTCCACCCTGTCGTGACTTTCCCCGCAGAGTATTCTCGATATCATGTCTTGCTACTGTTCGTATTTTCCGTGGTACTTGTATCCGTATTTTGCTGACCACACACAGTTCATGCGCTTCCCCCGTACACTGATCTACGCTCCTTTTTTCTTTATCCTTGTACGCCTTTACTCCTGCTCTTTCATGGCCATGTGGGTTCCAAGCATTCCCCTTGTCCATTCATAGGTGTTCTCATGGACACTATCTACTTGACCTCAGACTCAACTCCCGCGATCACATTCGCACCGCCTTCAACTCAAACTCCGAATCTGGTATCGCCGTTGTTGTCTCCGACGGGTACACGCTTCCTCCGGGCACCACAGACGTTGGCCGTGGCGTCGATAGTCCCGACCTACCTCCCATGAAGATGAGCGCGCTACGATCCACTGAGGAGAGAGGGTCATGTGTCGGCAGGTTGGACTGTGCCAAAGTCGGATATGACGGCACATCGTAGCCTTCTTCCATGATCACGGCATGCACCGATCCTTCCCTCTTTCGAACGACTCTTGAACTGCTGACATCCTCCGTGTCTTCCTTCATGACCAAAGTGGTCAGAAGAAAGATATTGTCACTGTCACCGTCCCATCGTACATTGTTAGTTTCTAGCAGGGCTTTCGATGAGTGGACTCGTTTTTTTCTTCGGACAACAGATGTATTCAGCAGCAGGATATTGTAACTACGTTGTTTAATAGCTCTACCTGAGTGCCGAAGTGGAGCCTGCTCGCCTTGCTATGAAGAGAAAGGTGTTTTTGCGCACATCCCTGATGTTGAGTTAGTGTGGGGCTCAAGCCTGAGATTGTATGCTATCGGGAGTGTCCATGTACTACTGAGTTACAATGTAGTACGCACTACTGGCTGTGTATGCTCAAAGTGGAGCTCTCCAAGGAAAACAAAGAACGTTGATCTGATGTAGACCGTGCCCCGGCCACCAGTAATAACAGATTACTCAGACCACTACCCCATCACGTGTTACGCAACCCGACGTCGTTCTTGTCTTCGTCTCTGAGTAATCTGCAAGAACGCAAGCATCGTCGCGTCCGAGTCCGGGATTGTCATGCAAATAACTGTCGTGAATACCGTCGGCATCAATAATTGCGTGCGTCGCCGCCGCACTTAAACAGGGCCGTGGTCCTGACCTATTGGAGAGGTCAGGTGAAGATCCGCCTTTAAGGTCACGAGCCCAACTGTGGAAAGACGAGCGTTCGTACCTTAACGTTACGCTCAGGATCAAGGGCCTGGGAACACCCCATTCGACGGGTCCTACTTCTGATTCTGATTTGTCAGACAGCATGCAATCTTCAACATGTCTGGGCGAAGGGGGGAGCTATACAATGGTGATGGGCGGACTAAAGCTTGTGAGAGAACTGCTATCGAACTAGGATGTGGCACAAGCAATGACAGCCTGAGCTCCTGCGAAGCCATTACATGCCATTCCAGAGCACCGAAGTAACGATTCGTCGCAGTTGGCACCTCGTTGTATCAATGCCTTGGCCTGGTTGGCCAGGAGCGCGGCCGAAGATGATCAGTGCACTAGGGGATGACCATTCGGGGACGAAGAGAGAAATGGATACAAGTAAATAGTATCTAACCACAACAGCGCGCCAATTGTGACTGGTTGGTGGAGTATCGGATCTACCCTTCCATACCTGGGAAAGTCGCAATCTCATCCGGGGCCGCATACTTGTCTCTGTCGAAAAATATCGTCCTTGCATCGAGTGTTGTATCAAAAGAAGCTGGTGGAAAGCTCTGTCGGGCCACCATATTTGAAAGTGTAAGAACAGCACTGTCAGGCCCCTCTAGTGTCTCGCGAAGACTATCGCGCGTGTTCAAGCTAGTACAAAGGTGTCAAGGATTGGAAAGATCGCGCAAGTAGAAAGCAGGGTGTACATAGCCATGAACCCACAGAAATTAAGGCGAGTCATGATGAAAAAGAATGTGGCATATATCTCTGAACTTGGATACATGACCAACTGTGTTCAAGGTGTCAGCGATCGATCAAAACGTCGCACCCAAAAATGTACCAGAACCAGGCAACAGACAGTAGACACCCTGGGGAGAGACAGCACAACTGTCAGCAAAGAATCAGATGACTATTAAACTGCGGACCCACAGGTTCAATGTGCCCCAGTTAATCATGTATATCGAGAGAAGCTTCAACACGTTGTTCGTCCTGGTGAGGACGTCAATAGGCGAGGAGCTCACGTAGCACCCGACGTACCTCCGAACTTGGGTGCGTTTACTCAAGAGTGTGTAAACCATTCCGACAGTAATAAGGAGGTCACCAAGGACTTTGCAAGATAAAGTTGGAACAGAATATTTCTGTATTGTCAATGGGAATCGCACGTAGCACAGACCAAAAGTAGGGCCAGCATACCTGAAAGTGAGAGACTGGCGCCTGTGGCTGTTCCAAGCTATGCCGAACTGTCAACGATATACATCAAACGTCAAGCAAACCACTATTACTGACATTTTTACACAGAAGACTGAAAAAGAAGAAAAAGGTATAAGCGACCCACAATAATGACGAGGCATTAGCATGAAGCGTACCACTCCCGCTCCCTTACAGTGATATGTCAGATGCAAGACAAAAGGCGAAGGACATATCATATAGGAAGAACTCACCAAATGCTGCCAGGGAGCTGGCACACTGTTCAAGTAGGTCATTGTCAGCTCTGAAAAAAAGTGACGCATACGTACGATAGCTGCCGGCAGTAAGGCCCGGGGAAATGCTTGTTTACTTCGGCCCAATTAATTCCAGGACTCAAGGAGAGCATTATACTCACGTCGATAGACCCTATACGCATAAAATCTAGATATTCTTCAGTAAAGAGAGTGAATGTACGCGCCAATTCAACGCACTGTTGAACAGAAGCCTCCGGGAACACTGGTGCACATGCGTTCATAATTTTATGAAGTTAATGAGGGCGAACGGGCGTACTGGATAACTGCAACCTCCAGGGAAATACGTCTAAGTCTCGTAGACAAGTACCGCAGAGCATGAGGGACGAACCGGGAGACTCCTGAAACGGGTATGAGAATGCTGCGACTTCAATATTAAAGTTCCTCACCATGGTCCCGACACAATGGATTGATAATCCCCGAAATTAGTGACGCCGACACGATCGTTAGCATGTACGATAAAAGCCAGATTGACTGAGTCAATTAGCCTACAGAAGACGTTACTACGGTGTGAAGGATTGGAAAGGATTCAAGGATCTGTACATCAGAACAGCAACCTGAAGGGGAAAATATTGTATAGCGATTAGGCGTAGTACATATCCAGCGAAGGGCGACTCACAAAGAACCTTAGAGGCAACGGATCCTTTGAACAGCGATTAGTATAATAGGAATATACTTGTAACCAGGTTGCGCCATAGACACTAGGCACTTTGTTAGACTAGGAGAAGCAAGGATCACCAAGCCCCAGCAATCACATAGATGAGGTGACCGTCCCAATGAATAGCGCTCCGAGAATGTTGTCCACAGGGATTGGTGCGGGCATGGTAAGCGGTGGCGGCGAGAGCAGCGGATGAGTTGTATAGAGAGGGGGGAAAGAGTAGGCGGTGGGCCGGGGAGATGACCGTGACGGACGGCGCGTGCTCGTAGATATATCCCCAGGGACACGATAGTCGAAACAAAGAAGTCCCACCTGACGCCTCCCACATCCAACAACCCCCCGGTGATAGTTCCATGACCTCTATGACTTTGGACGCCGCAGGGCGCCTGAGAACACCGTGACTGCCAATATGAGGTACCTGGTACCCAAGCTGAATTTGTTGACGAAGCGGGCAGGCGCCAAGGCCCAAGAGGGTGATGGTATAGTAGCACCCGGGCCGACAATCGCCAAGCACACATTATTACTCAGGTACCAGAAGGAACTACTGTAGTAGAGCCTGAGGAGAATGGGATTGGGATCAATTGTGTTCAACTCCCATGACAGTGCCATCTCCAAGTCGTCTACATGGCATTTCTATGCGTCAGTGGACGTTCGAATTTGACTTCACCCTACGAGACTTTGGTATGGACCCATCTCAGGATCTACTCGTGACGATCGAGAGGCGGTAGTACGTCGAGCTGACTTTTGGGGGGCTTAGGGCAACTTTTCATCAAGCCATCCCCAATCCTGTCAAATCCGGTTGCACACGCTGTTAACCGGTGAAAACCACCCGTTGGCCAGAAATATACTAGAATACACCCAGATAGTGCTTGGAAATGCACACATATGGTCATATTCCATCGTTGTTAGATCCACGCGAGGCAAACGACAAGGGGGCCTTGATTCTGCGGAAAACGCACGCGTTGCCCAGTCGTAGCCACACACCACACAACAAATCAGATAAGAAGCGAGTAATAAGGAAAATGAGAGAAATTTTCATAGTAATATTTCGAGGCTCCACAACCACGCGTGCACTGGGCGAGCTCGATCGCTCGGCTCAATAATTGTACCCACTAAAGCCTCGGGTTATCCGAGTGGTAGGTAGGTCCTCGGACTATGGATGGCACGGGTGTGAGCAGGATGCCAGGTGGACGTTTATTCCCATGATATCTGGGTGGCAGTTTGGTGGCTATCCATGAGAGAGCGCAGTAGTGTTTCGACAGCAATGTCGAGTGCATCGCTCCTCGATGGGTATGGTAGTGGTTCAGAGTTAAGAGGCTCCTTTGATAATGAACACAAATGTGAGGAAGGTCGTCTGCTGGCGATGATATGAGCTGGTTGAAGTTCTTCCGCCCGACTCTGCAACAGGGATCGATGAGGTACGAGGATGCCCTCACTTAGCTGTGTTCGACGAGAGTAGATCGATTATATTAATACCCAGGTACCGTGGTCTAGCCCAAACACGCGGCACATAATTATTATGCGTACTTCTTCACGCTCTTCAAAGCCGCGTACGGGTCCGGTTTGGGGGGGTATCCATACCGTGGCTCCGGTTTTTCTGCACAATGGATCAGCCCCACGTGTACTTCCCCAACCAAATGCGAAGGATCCTCACTGATGACTTCTCTCCAGATCTTTGAGCTGTCCTCATCCCAGACTGCCCTCCACATGAACGCGCCACCGCCGTCAGTCCGGAGTGCGTGCTCCTCTACAAACTGCCTTACGTCAAATGCATCTCTTTGAAGGGGGCCTTGTGGTAACGAGAGCTTGACGACTGGATTTGTATGGGGAAGCAAGAGCAGCACGTAGCGATGATATGGCGTCCTCCGCGCGGGATGTGGGGGAAGGTAGGGCGTATGCGCCGTAGGAGGGAGTAAACCAGCTGACGTGGCAGAGAGTGTGATGTTTGGTCTATTACCGATGTTACATCACAGCGAGTCTATAGCCAGAATAAATAAACGCACTGCAACCAATGGAGGTATGTTTTGAAGGTCTGGTTCTCCTCGGCAGGAACATCTGCAGCAATTCAATTGGGCCAACACCGACAGAACGGCAAGGCACTTACCAGGGTCGACCATAAGTAAAGTGTAGAGCCTTGGCTCTGGATGGAATACCGTCGCGTAAAGTTTGGGGGGGCGACGCGTCTCAATGTAATCCAGTCAGTATCGATCGATTAACGGTCTTCGTATACGCATATACCTGCTCGTTCACTAAGAACACACCTGCTTCGACGGGCGCAGTCTTTCTCTTTGTCCTTGCCCGAAGAACCACATCCTTCGGTGGAGCATTCGGAAAGACCACGCGGAGGTCGACACTAGGCTGGAGTACAGGAAGGATGTCCGGAATAACATGCATCTGGTAGAGACGCTCCATCTAAACTGACTGTGTTAGCGGGGACGACGACTGAAAGGAATCGAGTAGCGTACGAGAAGGTCCAATGCACCCTCGTTTCGCCAGCGCTGTTCGATGAGGTGACGATAGACCTTCTGGCTCATATCCGCTGCAACAAGTAAGCCGTCAATTAAGTCTCATTGAAGTTATAGTTGTATGAGAACACGGACCCATTCCATTAGCGGCCTTCCACCTCACTTCTGGTAAATTTACCTGTGCCATAACCTCTAGTACTTCCAGCCTCTTTCTCGCATCCTCTACGCCTTCAGTGGGAACTTCCCCTCTCTCCAGGCTCAATCGAAGCGCGTCAGCTTCCGCCTGTACAGCAGCTGCGTCGGCACGGATGTAGGCAACCGCTTCGTCGTAAGCAGGAATAAAGCCGGGTGGGACTGGGGGGTTCCATTCACGGGGTCTTTCAAGGCTAATGCTCGGGCGAATTGGGGGGTACTTTAGATTCCTGCGACCCTGAGACCTGCGCTTGGGTGAAGGAATAGAGGAGACCGGCTTGGCAGGGTTCGATGCGGGCGCATCAGAGGTGGGAGAAGTAGTGGGCGGAGGTGTAGATGTCGCGCTCGAGAGGATTCCGACCGTTGAGTTTGCCCTTGCGATTGGCACTCGAAGGACGCGAAGCCGGGCGAGAGTGAACATCGCCAAAGCTGTCGTGTGTCACGGTAGTCCGCAAGCTGGCCCGGACAAATCCACGTGACCACGTTCCAAACTATGGCACAGATCGTTCACTGGAAACTATTAGTTAATAAGAATAACCTTTTCATCATCGACTTTCATGGCAAGGTGGCCGAGTGGTCCAAGGCGTGTGACTCAAGCGAAAGCTTGCCTGAGCATCTCAGGTTTCTCATCTGCGTATGCAGGCAGGGGTTCGAATCCCCTTCTTGTCAACTTTTTATTCTTTCCTTCCTACACAGAAACACCACCAAATAGATGATATCCCCATCAAAATAATATTATGGTCGGACTACAACAAGATAGGGCTAGGGCGAAGTATGAAATACATTAGAGCCTGTTCTATGTCTATGACCGGCTGTAGCCGTGACTAGGCTGTTCACTTTACGATGGGGTTTACACCCCGGGCGGAAAGGTAGTCCTTGGCAGCACTAGCAGACTGGGCCATGCATCATTTGGTTAACACCCAACAAGAAAGGTCAAGGCATACACTGACCAATCCTTTGATGAGCTCGTAAATGCTCTTGTCGTGAAATCGCAACCCAGTAATTGGATCCGTGTACGGTGCCTGAGTAGACGTCCATCATTGTGAACTCAGGGTCGCAATAATTCACGTACTTCTAAGCCAGTAATATCACAATAGCGACGTTGTGGCAGCACCGACGGTGGCGCCTCGATGGATAGATCTATATCACTGGTCTCAGCAAGGGGATAATAGCAGGACTCGAAGTTGCGACAGGCCACCCACACGACGGCATATCGTCTTCCACCGCGGCCCCGGTCGTAGCAGTACCGCTGCCATCGACTTCCATGGCTTTCTCACGCTCAATTCTCCGTTTTTCCCTCTCCAACCTTTCGCGTTCGCGCTCTTGACCAAGAACAGTTTTGAGGTTCTTTGTACGGCGGCTCGCATTCTTCGTGTAGGCAGGGTTCTTGAACGGCCGCGGGGCAGACAAGATAGATAGTTGCTCCGCCAGAGTCTAGCACCATTAGCTGGGGCAAGTCGAGCGGGTAAATGGTATATGGTACGCACAGGGATCTGAGGTGTAGCGGTGCCTTCAGTACTCGGCGCTGCCGAGGGCTTTTTTCGAGTAGAACCTTTAGGTGGCCTGCGAATCCAGGAGACGAGTTGAGTACCATAAGAGAGCGAAAGATAACAATACAAACATTCTGTGGGGAACAAAAGTCAGTAAGTGACAGTTGAGAAAGAAGCCACAGATTAGCGCCGGTCACCCTCGCAGTCACGATGTCCATGAACTCGAGAACGCGGCGGCTTTTTAGCACCTTGCGTGTTCTGCATCATGACAACCCTCTCGTACTTCTGCTCTATCTTCACCATCCCCATATGTACTAATCGGCTCTTTGTAGGGTCTCCCGAAGCGTGGAGAGCCCCCAGTAATGCCGCGTCGCGGCCTTCCGCCCAAGCGTGGCATCCCGCATGTGAAAAAGGTCGTCGCTGTTGCCAGCGGTAAGGGCGGCGTGGGCAAGAGCACTGTGGCTGGTTCGTCCCCTCTATTGTCCTCAGTATGTGATCCGACATTTTCTTTCTAGTCAACCTCGCCTTTTCCTTTGCCGCTCACCGACGCGCACGCGTCGGTGTGCTTGACCTTGACATCTTTGGTCCCTCAATACCCAAGCTCCTTGGTCTCGAAACTGCCGGAGAGCCTCATCTGACGCCCAGTACGTTTTCCCGTTGCCTCCCCCTTCTTTCCTTGTATAACCTGGAGCCTCCACATCAGGTGGTGCGCTCATCCCGCTTACGAACCACGGGCTCCCCGCCATGTCCATCGGATTCCTGCTCCCCGGCACTGATGCACCCGTGACCTGGCGCGGTCTCATGGTCCAGAAAGCTGTCCAACAATTGCTTTTCGACGTCGACTGGCGCGGCGCAGATCCCGATGGTCCCGGTCTCGATGTTCTGGTGATCGACATGCCACCTGGGACAGGGGATGTGCCCCTCTCGCTAGGACAGCTCGTTAACGTCGACGGTGCGGGTGTTCCTATCCGCTAACGTATCCACTTCATAGGTGGCGGGGCATTAACTGTTACCTTCACCCAGGCGCCGTGATTGTCTCCACGCCGCAGGACGTCGCTCTGGCGGACGCACGTAAAGGCATCTTGGCATTTCAAAAGCTTTCTATCCCCGTATGTCCTCCCTGTATAACCATACTAATTCCTTCATAAACGTTTTTTTTAAATAAAATAAAAAGATAACCGGTCTCGTCCTCAATCAGTCGTACTTCCTCTGCCCTACGTGCAACACGTCGCACTACCTGTTTGGTTCATCTGACGCGTCCAAAGGACTTGGCATTCAGCTCCTTGGCGAACTTCCGCTCACGCCGGGCGTGAGCACAGGTGGTGATGCAGGGTTGCCCTACGCTCTCTTCAACTCACGTTCCAGTACCGACGGAGTGGCCGGCCAACGATGGCGGGAGGCTATGTTGGGCGTTACTGAGAGAGTATGGGAGGCATTGCACATAAAACACAAAGCATTATGAAGTTGGACCAGAGTACGAGATATCCTGATTATTAGTACCTACAATTCACAATAATGATACGACCACCTCCCACCCAGCTCGCAGAGCAGGCATATCTATATGCTACAGTCAAAATGTGACTGAGTCGTGTCAATCGATAGCTTCATCATCCATCCCCACAGCCTTCTCCGCTGTTCCTCTGTCCCTGGTTCCGAGTCTGCCGACCAAACCCATGGCACTATTCGAGTCTGGATTTACTACCTTGAAGGTCGTATGCGAGCTCCTATCAGTGACCTCCTCGTGACTGACTGTAATAAACGTGCGCCCGTCGCCGCCTCCCAATCTCGAACGCACGTTCACGCGCGAATTGAGTCTGGTCCTCACAATAAGAGACCCGCCGAGCAATCGAGTAAAGACAGACGTACATTGTTAGGAATGAACATGGATACAATCGAATAAGGATGAAGAAAAATGGCGCGTATATTAGCGTCTTGGGAAATATCACATACTGTGTGGTAGGAGGGTCAACGGGAGTGTGGGCTGGCTCCTGATCAGCTGCTTACCGTGATGAGGCAGGCAGTCGCGAAAACCCTTGCAATCGTCGCATGGAGATCAGACTGGCAATCATATCGTGAGGGGAACGTCGTACAGATTCAGTGCTCCGCTGTTGATGATGTATAATATTACCAGATTAAGAACCTGGTTGTTCCTGGGAGGCATGCGGTGTCATCGGCAAAGATGAAAGTTTCTAATCACCAGAACGAAGCGTACCTTTTGATGCCCGAGCGCTGCTGAAGGATGTAATATACCATACTTACGGTTATGAATACACCGCAGACCACTTCGAGCCCCAATCCGGTGGCTCCATATGGCTAGATGCAATGCATTAGAAACGACAACAAAGGGCTGTGCTTGTATCATGGGACTGACGATAGATGGAGTGTTGTCGGCGTAAAAACCATTTTTCAAACTGCAGTAGTAGGTCAGGGATCATGCACAAGAGCTCGACCGGAATGCTCACCTTTTTACAGCGAATACTTAAAATGAGACGTACAAATCAGCGCATTTTGTCAGCCCTGCGGGAACACTTCCGATACGCTTACCAACGCTGAAAGCTGGATGGAAGTTATAAAATAGATAGATCGCTGCAGCTATGAACCGATTTACGCACCAAATTCTGCTGTAGATATCACGCACTGAACGTAATGCCATCAGATCATATAGTGGAAACCAGGAAAGACTACACAAACAATAGCGAGGGGGACGCGAATATTCGTTCGGTGGCTGACTTTGACGGGGGTTGAGTAATATTGACGAGATTTTGGGGTTTCACATACGTTGGTAAATCCTAACTGCGTAAAATCTGACAAACACCGCGGTGAGAGCTTGAACAACTGTCTGAGATTCGAACGCACTGCTGAATGCATGTAGTTACGGTGACTAAAAAGGGCGATATTGACGTTCAAGTTGTAGTCTAGTAAGCGAGTCGTGTCGGCGGACGCACCCCCAATGATACACTGAATCTAAACCAATCACTGGCAATGAGTAAAATCGTTCAAATCCCGCTGTGGATCACCATACCACTAAACTCCTGTGGAGAGGGGTTTGATAGGAAATCCGTAGATACGGTACTTCGTGCTTACCATGGCGCATGAAGGTTGGCAAGATAATTTCCAAAGTTCGTGACGACGACGATATACAACCCGTGACAAAGAAGCACCAGGTGTAATGTGTCTAAAGCTCTGCATTGATATAAGCGTGAGCCTCTTTCAGCGCTGCTCGTTGGCCTACGTAAGTACTGCAACCTATGATCTGACTCGTATTGGTAGCCAAAAAATGCCTGCTCGTGGTGACTCACAAAGCACTTCAGGAAGGTCTTATCCCTCGAGGAATGCTTGGTGTAGTACAAGTACACCTGTAACCACGTGATACCATATAATCTGGAACAGCCTGAGATGGGTAGCAGACTCGGCAAGGAGCTGTCTACGACTCACATTGAGGAAAGGATGACACCAATCAAGAATGCGCCCAGGATGTTGTCTAAAAACATGTCCAGACGATGAGAGAGACGACGAAGCGTGCGTGCGGGATTTCTACGCTCTCTTTATATGTGCAGCGCCGGTTGTGGTCTTCCTCAATGAGCGTCAGGGGAGGAGACTAACCCGTCAAGGTAGTCAGCAGCGCGGATATAAAATAGACCGAGGACCCCTTGGAGGCTTCAAAGCTGTTCAATGGACGAAGACCCGGTTATTAAGTGTTATGGCATTTCTTCCGTTGCAAATATCCAGTTATGGGTTATGGAAGAAAAACCAGGGAAGGCCAGTTCCGCGGGTGTGATGAGCATATCAAACCGTGACTCCACAGGGTTTGCCTGGTCGAAAGTGGTACAATGTAAATGTGAATACGGTCGCAGCAGGCAACGATAATGATTGTAGCTGAGCTTATCAGATGGCTAGCGCTAGGGCGCTGGGAAGACCGCCAAGGCCAGGAACTAAAACTGATTACAGGGAAACAGTGGGTTAAAGTTTATGGAAATGGATACAGATGCGATGCAAGTTGGGGGATCACCGTGACGGTTAGGCACTAGCGAGCGAGACATCCACTCGCTTCATTGAATAGCGCCGGTTGGGGTACTAACTAATTGCCGCTCGTCCACTGCACTACCCTCCGAGTCGATCGACCGCGCGGCTGGGCTCCCACCTACGCCGTGTGTTCGCGCCAGAGCGGCACTTCACTAGTTCAAGTCGCACCCAGTGGTACTAGAACCGCCTTCCGACACGCATTACGAGGCTCAGCTCACAGCTTGCCAACACCATGGCAATTTTTTCGACATGGGAAATTACCTTTAGGCTATGCAGTTTGTGTGGCGTCGTAGGTTTTTGGCAGATCATCATGCTTATGTTGATCACTGCCTGAACGTAACCTACTCTTGTATCAAAGACAGACGATGAGCAGAACTCCTGGTTGATTTGTTACGTATACAACTCTGCACGGTGTGAGAGCTGTGCCGTTTGGACCTGGTGTAAGGTTGGACCCCGACATGTGATCCACTTCGTTCTGCTTCCCAAATGAGCCTGTCCTCCCCTAGTTTCGCAGAGAATATGAACCAGTACAGTCCCACGTCGTCAAACCACTCAGAACCCATAGGTAGTTTAATTCATATTTTATTCTATTTCATAGCACTCTCCATCCACTAACTTGGTCGGCAGTGAGTTTTAACCCCCTCGCCGGACTCCGTGGATGGTCCAAGGTATGGGCTATTGGGGGGCCATGGCTGGGTTACAATAAATTTATGGTAGAGCGGTTCCGAGGCGACGGTTCGACTACTGTATTAGTACGCATGTTTCTTGCGGCGCGGCCTGCCACTTCAAGTTAAGGCGGGTTCGAGGGGTTTCTGGGGGGCCAGCCTGCGTGGCACTGTGCTTATAACAGAAGTTCGTGCGTCTTTCGAGCCCAGACTGGTCACTGATGGGCCGACGTATCGCGGGAAGTTTTTTCGTACCAGTCCGCGGCGCGACTCGGACTTGTCGGTCCTACAGTAGTGGGAATGATTCCCAGGGATCAAAGTGCCTCGCTCCAGCACGGGGCTTTGTTCATCGCCCGTCAACCTGTTCGATCACACCTATGACGGGTCGTGTGCATGTCATTGGGACGACGACAAAGTACAGTAGCTTCAGGGCAAGATCAAGAGTTGCTTAGATACGATCGTCCACTGGCGTACAGCAGTCCACCTACCAATCACTACTACTATATCGGTCTGGTGGGAATCTAATCTAATCCACTTCCGTTCATTTAACCCTCTTCCCCCGTTCAGTAGAGTTCGAGCGTCTTTTTGGACTTATTTTGAGTGGGTGAGGTCAATCCGAGGGAGCTTGATTTGAGCCATTGAGGCTCGAAGCTCGAAGATTTAAGGTGATGCCCCTTTCCTGCCCTTCAAGTTGATGATCCCACCTCAGGCTTTCATCCATGACAGTCTCGGGGTGGCCTCCATCCACTAAACCTCGCGCAGTTCGTTCATGACTGAGGTTGCTACCGTTGCTTCAGCCCGGGCCGTCGCCCGCTGCTGTTGCGGTCAAGTTGCTTGCATCTACTTCTGTAGTACGTAATTCGAGTCAAAACCCAGATTCCATCCCCAATTTTCTCATCCAATGGCATATTTTGAACAATGTCATGTGCTGAGTAGTTCCTCCAAGTCTTACTGGTTTCACATCCCAGGGTTTGAAACTCGCCAGAACTGCACCACGTGCGACGTCACAGAATCCACGGAACACATCCTGATCCACTGCACCGCGACGCCGACGAGAGCGATCTGGGAACTAGCCAAGAATGCCTGGCCACATTGCCACCGCCTATGGCCCGAAATCGTTATCGGACTCATCCTAGGCTGCGGAAGCATCAACACCCCAGCCAGAGATACCCAGCCCAGGGGAGCAGACCAGCCCCAAGAACGTATGCCGAAAGGAGCGATAAGACTCCTCCAGATCCTCATCTCTGAGTCGGCCTATCTAATTTGTGTCCTGAGGTGTGAGAGAGTGATCCAAACGCGCCCCCACATAGTAACCGAAGTAAACAACCGATGGCACCACGCCATCAACGCACGTCTCACCGACGACAAGATCCTTGCAACAAAAATCAAACGGGACAAGAAATTCACCCAATTAGTCAAGAGCACTTGGGAACATGTCCTCAGAAAGACCATGGACCTCCCAGATGGCTGGATCACCAGTCGCGAGGTTTTAGTGGGTAGGAGGTCACGACACCTTGCTCCGTAGGACGCGTGCCTGCCCTGAGTCCCACACTATCCCCCAATGGGGATGTGCACAAGCGCATTTTACCTCAACCGGTCTCATCGGTCCGGCTACAGCGTTAGGGTTGATCCTGGCAATCTCCCGCTGTCTAACACTTATTTCGGTAGATAGCAGTACAGTCGACTCTCTCATAACCCATACCTGGTTTGACACATATTCCCTTATGTCCTGTAGCACTCTCCATCCACCAACTTGGTGAGCAAGGAGTTTCAACCCATACCTCCTCCATGAGTGGTCCAAGGCATGGGTGAGGGGGACTATGGCGGCGTTATCATAGATTTATGGGGTATGGGTTATAAGAGAGTCGACTGTACATAGCTAACTACCAAAATAAACGCTTTCCAAAAAAGAAAAAAAGTCTTACTGGTTTGCGTGTGTGGCTGACTAGCTTCCTACGTTATCGGCCGGCTCGGTCTATTGCATGTTTCCCAATCATCTTCGCCTCTACGCTGTCTAGTGAACTCCCAACTTGAAAGTCGGGCCGGCTTGTCTTAATAACGACATCTTCAGTATCGTCGTCGATAGTTCACTACATGCCCTTTACTGTTTCATTACCAACTCTCAGAACTCCTGCGTGATGCCCAGGAGGTCGAGTCCTCGAAGCGCGAGCCAATCTGCGCGACTTCTGTTTTGTCATGGATTTCTGTCCAGCAGTGAGTGCGGCCGCGAAGCTGTAGGCAGTGTCACCGAGATTTACCGATCGGGCAAGGCCGGGGGATCCTGGACTACCAGGTCTTTACGGATACAGTATGGGTATCGCAGGCTACTACTAGGTACTATCGGCATTCAAGTTCACACCCACTGACCTGCCTGCTATCCCAGCAGCTTCCGTCCCTGTACAGTACAATACAAGTACATAGTTGGAGCTGTGACCTTTAAGCCCAATGTTCATCCGTCCTCTCCTAATACGATACATCTGCACTTGAAAGTGCGGCTCACAAGCGTCCAATTGATGTTGAGCTGCTTACCATGCGGCACCAGTGGCCGCATCGTATACTCGGCGACGTTCATGTCACTGCCCCAGGATATGAAGAGCGGTGCCGGTCTTGATCAGTGTGTAGCAAGGCCGAGAAATCGCGGATAGAGAAATGGGTGTTCTAGCGACGAGAGAAAAGAAGCAGTATACATGGTGGGATGTTTTGAATATTTAGTTTGTTGGTAACGGCACGGTCTACATCGGCACAACATCATGACCCTTTCCGAAGGCGAGCTCCACGCTGCAGTACTGGTTGGGGGGCTTTACTCCCCGTTCGTGGTGGAGACCTAGACTAAGATTCCGAGTTTGCCGGCGCTGTAACGGGCAACTCGACGAAGGAACGCTAGCTGCGTCATATCCGCCACGCTGCCCACTGAGGGCGATGCCGATATGTTCAACAGTTCAAGCAAGCTGTCTTCTCCCGGTCACTTCGTGGAGACGAGTCATCGTTTGTGGTAACTTGTGTTTCCTCAATCGGCGCGCCAAATTAAATCAACGCCATGAGCTCAAGTCCCACAACACAGCTGACCCGCTGACGTAAGATGGGCGCAGAAACAACCAACTACGGAATCTCACTGTCACCGGGAAAGAATTGACGTCTACATTGCATCTATCATCTGTCTATCATCTGAACGATGGCTGACATAATGCATGTCAATCCAAAGAAAGGCCCGGACTGCTCCTTGAGAGACGGAACAGTACACAGGATGGTGAGGGTCAAACTGGTTAAATTTGGGTGCTATTACTCACGTCTTGTAGCCCAGTGCACGATTCTAAAATCTTGAAGTAGTTCCCTCTGGTACCCGAGTCATATTGTGTGCTCGGCGATTGTCGGTGCTATCATGACCCTCTTGGCGCCTGCCCGCTTCGTCATAACAAATTCAGTTCGGGTCCCGGATACCTCAAGTTTGCAGTGTTCTCAGGCGCCCAAAGTCATAGAAGTCATGGAGCTCTCGCCGGGTGCTGTTGGGTGTGGGAGGCATCAGATGGGACTTCTTTGTTTCGGCTATCGTGTGCCTGGGATTTAACTACAGGCACGCGTCCGTCATCCCTCCCACCGCCTACTCTTTTCCCCCTCTCTCCACAACTCATCCCCTGCTCCCGCCGCCGCCGCCGCTTATCATGCCCGCACCAATCCCCGTGGACAACACTCTCGGGGCCATATTCATTGGGACGGTCACTTCATCTATGTAATTGCTGGGGCTTGGTGATCTTTACTTCTAATCTAACAAAGTGCCTAGTGTCTATGGCGCAACCTGGTTACAAGTATATTCCTATTATACCAATCACTGCTCAAAGGATCGGTTGCCTCTAAAGTTCTTTGTGAGTTGCCTTTCGCTGGCTATGTACTACGCCTAATTGCTTAACGATGTTTTTCCCTTCAGGTTGCTACTCTGATGTAGATCCTTAAATTCTTTCCAATCCTTCACACCGTAGTAACGTCTTCTGTAGGCTAATTGACTCAGTCAATCTAGCTTTCATCACACATGCTAACTATCTTACTGGCGTCACTAATTTCGGGGATTATCAATTCATTGTGTCAGTACCATGGTGAGGAAATTTAATATTGAAGTCGCAACATTCTCATACCCGTTTCAGGAGTCTCCCGGTTCGTCCTTCATGTTCTGCGGTACTTGTCTACGAGACTTAGACGTATTTACCTGGAGGTTGCAGCTTTATTATCCAGTGCGCCCGTTCACCCTCGTTAACATCATAAAATTATGAACGCATGTGCACCAGTGTTCCTGGAGGCTTCTGTTCAACAGTGCGTTGAATTGGCGCGTACATTCATTCTCCTTATTGAAGCATATCTAGATTTTATGCGTATAGGATCTATCGACGTGAGTTTGATGCTCTCCTTGAGTCCTGGAATTAATTGGGCCGAAGTCAACAGGCATTTCCCTTACTTGCCAGCAGCTATCGTACGTATGCGTCACTTTTTTTTCAGAGCTGACAATGACCTACTTGAACAGTGTGCCAGCTCCCTGGCAGCATTTGGTGAGCCTGAGTTCTTCCGATGTGATATTCCTGAGCCTTTGTCTTGCATCTGACATATCACTGTAAGGGAGCGGGAGTGGTACGCTTCATACTAATGCCTCGTCATTATTGTGGGTCGCTTATACCATTTTCTTCTTTTCCAGTCTTCTGTGCGAAAATGTCAGTAATAATAGTTTACTTCACGTTTTATATATGCCATTGACAGTTCGGCATAGCTTGGAACAGCCACAGGCGCCAGCCTCTGACTTTCAGGTATGCTGGCCCTACTTTTGGTCTGTGCTACGTGCGACTCCCATTAATAATACAGAAATATTCTGTTCCAACTTTATCTTGCAAAGTACTTTGTGACCTCCTTATTACCGTCGGAATGGTCTACACACTCTTGAGTAAACGCACCCAAGTTCGGAGGTACGTCGGGTGCTACGTGAGCTCCTCGCCTATTGACGTCCTCACCAGGACGAACAACGTGTTGAAGCTTCTCTCGATTTATATGATTAACTGTGGCACACTGAACCTGTGGGTTCGCAGCGATTATAATCATCTGATTCTTCGCTGAAAGTCGTGCTATGTCTCTCCCTAGGGTGTCTACTGTCTGTTGCCTAGTTCTGGTACATTTTTTGGGTGCGACGTTTTGATCGATTGCTGACACCTTGAACACAGCTGGTCATATATCCAGGTTCAGAGATATATGCCCCATTCTTTTTCATCATGACTCGCCTTAATTTCTGTGGGTTCATGGCTATGTACACCCCGCTTTCTACTTGTGCGATCGTTCCAATCCCTGACACTTTTGTACCAGCTTGAACACGCGCGATAGTCTTCGCGAGACACTAGAGGGGCCTGACAATGCTGTTCTTACACTTTCCCACTTGAAGGCGCACATTCGTTCCACAGTCCCGACCAGCGCCGGTGACACCATGGAGATGAGCAGCAATATGGTGGCCCGACAGAGCTTTCCACCAGCTTCTTCGGGTACAACACTCGATGCAGGTACGATATTTTTCGACAGAGACAAGTATGCGATCCCGGATGAGGTTGCGACTTCCCCAGGTATGAAGGGGTAGATACTTCACCAACCAATTAGCGCGCTGTTGTGGTTAGATACTATATACTTGTATCCTTTTCTCTCTTCGTCCTCGAATGATCATCCCTTACACTGATCATCTTCGGCCATGCCCCTGGCCATGGCATCGATATAACGAGATGCCAACTGCGACGAATCGTTACTTCGGTGCTCTGGAATGGCAATGGCCCGGGCATGATGACATAATCGAAATGGCGTGGGGTGGCTTCGCATTGCTTGTGCCGCCGCGGCATCCTGGTTCGATACCGCCGGTTCTCTCACAACCTTGAGTTCGCCAATCACCATTGTATAGCTCCCCCCTTTTCCCAGAAAAGCAGCCAGCTTGTGTTTCTTTAGGAAGTCGGGTACGTGTGCAGGGGCCCATCGCAATTACTCAACCAACATGTTGAAGATTTTGTGCTGTCTGACAAATCACCCTCAGGCTCAGAAGTAGGACCCGTCGAATTGGATGTTCTCAGGCCTTTGATTCCGAGCGTAACGCTAAGATACCGCTCGCCTTTCCATTACACATATAGGATCGCACGTAGTACTATCAGCATTCAGTTTCACATTCGCCGACTTGCCCACCCTCTCTAGGCTTTTATCTTCGTGCGATACGGTCCCGGGCCCACAGTTGGGCTCGTGATCTTACAGGCGGATCTTCAACTGTAAGGTGAGGCCTTCCGTTGTGCTCGGAGCACGACACTTCGGAGCGCCCGTGATTCCATAATCGTGAACTGAGACGCCCCTCCGTTCGCGGTTTGTCCCTCAACTTCAATGACGCTCTCCGAGTCCTCCCTCGTCGAAGACCTGCGTAACCAAAAACTGTACAAAGACTAGCTCGTTATCCCCTTCTCTGAATGTGTCCTAGGTCTTCACTGCCCTATGCCGATGCCGCTCGATGTCACGAATGTTCTCGGCCATCTTTTCCTTTCCTCCAGTCCCTCTCGTTACTCAGCGCCCGACGTCGTGTATTTTCACCACGTCGCCGCCTTTCTGTCAGTTTCCCTCGTCCCCTAAGCTACCAACCAAACTTCCCTCTTTTTCCATATGAATTGACTCTAGTATCGGCTCTATCTCGGCCAAGTATTGGCGCGGACACATGTATTTAAGTACGTCGATAAGCCCTGATGTAGGGCAGTTCAGTCCTGTGCAATCGACCCACTCCTGTTCTCGAAACGTCTCCGCGTGCTTTCCCTCTTCTCTCTTTTCCTTTCCCCTTTTCTCTCGGTCCTCAACACGGTCGCTTAGGCAATCGCGCCAACGCGTGCTCCGGAACGGATCAATCACCTCGTCTTTCCCCCGCTCTCTTCCTCTTCCTCTCCTCGCCTTGCTTTGCTTTCCATCCTCTCTCTCTCCGCCGCCTGCACTACGCCTTGGCCAGCTGAAGCTTCGACACCCCATCTGCCCGACCTGTCTGCCTTGGTCTGACCAGGACGGTCCTGTGTTTTCCTCTCGGACTCGCGCGTGCGTTAGACGTGCGCACTTCACAACTGACCTCTCCAATAGGTCAGGGCCACGGCCCTGTTTGTCTGTCCGAGAGTGCGACGCACGCAGTTATTGATGCCGATGGCGTTCACGACAGTTGTTTACATGGCAATCTCGGACTCGGACGCGAGTCACACGACGATGCTTGCGTTCTTGCAAATTACTCAGAGATCAAGACAAGAACAAGGTCGGGTTGCGTAACATGGAGGTTCTGTCTGCTTGCGCGTGATGTGTCACGCGCCATCTTGAGCGCAGTCTTGACCACCTCGGAACCCAAATTTATGAAACAGAATGAGTCGAGCGAAGGGTGGGGCAGGATGGCGAGACTCGGAAGCGTTCAATGACGCGCAGGCAAGTACGGCTCGCGGCATGCGATGCTGCACTGTCCTGAGCTTAGAGTTGCCAAAAATGGATGAAGGGGGAGTATAGCATTACATGGACGTGTACAAGATTGAGACATTGATTAGTGCCAGACGACAGAAGCAAAGTTTCTCTGTTGTGACACCATTGCCACACGTAAAATTCAGCACCTTCCACCCCGGGCCACTATGCATCGTGACCCACAAACCCTCATCTATCTGAAATACAGCATGTCTTCCGTGACATGGTTTACCCTCTGGCGACATGGCATCCCCCCAAACTCAATAAGCAGAGCGGTCGTCATTGAGCACGTTCTGCAGCTGAGCACGGAGATTATATTTCGCGTGAAGGATTTTACTACATGTAATCACTGCCGGACTTTGTCTTCAAGTTGTTGCAGCAAGGTCTCCACCAACAAAGTTGGCATTTCTAGTAAATAATCACTGGATTTTATATTTCATTTTCCTGCAGCAAGGTCTCTGCCAACTGCCAAGCATTTGAGTGGCTGAGTTGTGGCTTGGGCGATATTTCATCCCACCGTCGGAGTATATTTGAGCAGCAGCAATGACAATGTTGACCACATGACCTACAGCATTGCATAGGGCGGCACAGCTACTCAAATCATCACTTCAAAGTTGTCGAACAGGGCCTTAAGACTCTTGTAAAGTTCGGAGTTCGCCGGCGCTGAAACCTCGACGAAGGAACGGCAGCTGCGTCATACTGTATCCGCCTCGCTGCCCGCTGACTCACTGAGGGCGATGCCGGTATGTTCATGCAGCTGTCTTCTTCAAGGAAGCAACGTGGAGACGGGCCATCAGTTGTGGTAACTTGTGTTCTTCAATCGGCGCGCCAAATTAAATCAGCGCCATGACCCCATCAAGTTCTGCACGATTCTGAGTCCAACACAGCTGACCCGCTGACGTAATATAGGCGCAGAAATACGGAACCCCAACGGAATCTCAACACTGCCGGGAAAGAAAGAGCCTGTGTGACGTCTAACCTGCCGGGAAAGAACCTGTGTTGTGCAGTACAGTACGTACTGTATACTTATCGCACATCTGATCGATGGCTGACGTAATGCATGTAAACAGTACGCACTGGCAAGTGAGGGCCAAACTAGTTAGCTATTACTCACCTCTTGAAGCCTACTAAAATCTTGGAGTAGTTCTTCTGGTACCTGAGTTGTAATGTGTGCTTGGCGATTGTCGGTGCTACTGTACCATGACCCTCTTGGCGCCTCCCCGCTTCGTCAACAAATTCCGCTCGGGTACCGTGCCAGTATTTGCAGTGTTCTCAGGCACCTAAAAGTCATGGAAGTCACGGAACTATCGTCCGAGGCTGTTGGGTGTGGGAGGCGTCAGGTGAGACTTCTTTCTTTTTGGCTATCGTGTCCCTGGGGATTCGAGTTTATCTACAGGCCCGCAGTTGCTAGCAAAACGCGTCGATCATCTCTCCCACCGCCTACTCTTTTCCCCTTCTCTCCACAACTCATCCCCTGCTCCCGCCACCGCCGCCGCTCATCATGCCCGCACCAATCCCCGTAGACAAAACTCTCGGAGCGCTATTCATTGGGACGGTCACTTCATCTATGTGATTGCTGGGGCTTGGTGATCTTTGCTTCTCCTAATCTAACAAAGTGCCTAGTGTCTATGGCGCAACCTGGTTACAAGTATATTCCTATTATACTAATCACTGCTCAAAGGATCGGTTACCTCTAAGGTTCTTTGTGAGTTGCCTTTCGCTGGCTATGTACTACGCCTAATCGCTATACAATCTTTTCCCCTTCAGGTGGCTGTTCTGATGTACAGATCCTTGAATCCTTTCTAATCCTTCACACTGTAGTAACGTCTTCTATAGGTTACTTGACTCAGTCAATCTAGCTTTCATCGCACATGCTTACTATCTTCTCGGCGTCACTAATTTCGGGGATTATCAATCCATTGTGTCGGGACCATGGTGAGGAACTTCGATATTGAAGTTGCAACATTCTCATACCCGTTTCAGGAGTCTCCCGGTTCGTCCTTCATGCTCTGCGGTACTTGTCTATGAGACTTAGACGTATTTCCCTGAAGGCTGCAGCTTTATTATCCAGTGCGCCCGTTCACCCTTATTAATTTCTTCATAAAATCATGAACGCACGTGCACCAGTGTTCCTAGAGGCTTCTGTTCAACAGTGCGTTGAATTGACGCGTACATTCATTCTCCTTTCTGAAGCATATCTAGATTTTATGCGTATAGGATCTATCTACGTGAGTTTGATGCTCTCCTCGAGTCCTGGAATTAATTGGGCCGAAGTCAACAGGAATTTCCCTTACTTGCCAGCAGCTATCGTACGTATGCGTCACTTTTTTCAGAACTGACAATGACCTACTTGAACAGTGTGCCAGCTCCCTGGCAGCATTTGGTGAGTTCTTCCGATTGATATGTCCTGAGCCTTTTGTCTTGCATCTGACATATCACTGTAAGCGAGCGGGAGCGGTACGCTACATGCTAATGCCTCATCGTTATTGTGGGTCGCTTAAATCTTTTTCTTCTTTTTTAGTCTTCTGTAAAAAAACGTCAGTAATAATGGTTTGCTTGACGTTTGATGTATATCGTTGACAGTTCGGCATAGCTTGGAACAGCCACAGGCTCCAGTCTCTCACTTTCAGGTATGCTGGCCCTACTTTCGGTCTGTGCTATGTGCGACTCTCATTAACAATACAGAAATATTCTGTTCCAACTTTATCCTGCAAAGTCCTTTGTGACCTCCTCATTACTGTCGGAATGGTCTACACACTCTTGAGTAAGCGCACCCAAGTTCGGAGGTACGTCGGGTGCTACGTGAGCTCCTCGCCTATTGACGTCCTCACCAGGACGAACAACGTGTTGAAACTTCTCTCGATTTATATGATTAACTGCGGCACACTGAACCTGTGGGTCCGCAGCGTAATAATCATCTAATTCTTTGCTGAAAGTCGTGCTATGTCTCTCCCTAGGGTGACTACTGTCTGTTGCCTAGTTCTGGTACATTTTTTGGGTGCGACGTTTTGATCGATCGCTGACACCTTGAATACAGCTGGTCAAGTATCCAAGTTCATATATATATATCCTATTCTTTTTCATCATGACTCGCCTTAATTTCTGTGGGTTCATGGCTATGTACACCCTGCTTTCTACTTGCGCGACCTTCCCGATCCCTGACACTTCTGTACCAGCCTGAACACGCGCGATAGTCTTCGCGAGGCACTAGAGGGGCCTGACAGCGCTGTTCTTACACTTTCCCACTTGAAGGCGCATATCCGTCCCACAGTCCCGACCAGCGCCGGTGACACCACGGAGATGAGCAGCAATATGGCCCGACAGAGCTTTCCACCAGGTTCTTCTGATACAACACACGATGCAAGCATGATAGTCTTCAATAGAGACAAGTATGCGGCCCCGGATGAGGTTGCGACTTACCAGGTATAAACGGGTAGACACTCCACCAACCAATTGGCGGGCTGTTGTGGTTAGATAGCATTTATTTGTATCCCTTTCTCTCTTCGTCCTCGAATGATCATCCCCTAAACTGATCATCTTTGGCCGCGCTCCTGGCCAAGGCGTTGATGCAACGAGATGCCAACTGCGACGAATCGTTACTTCGTATTTCAACCCCCACAATGGCAAACTGTGCCGCCCAATGGGGACAGTACCTCCAGTTCACAAGTGGTGATGGACCCTTTTATGCACTCATTCAACATTCGGCTAACAGGAAGTTGGCTGACCAACAGTTCTCGAATCCCGCGTTGGCTACCAGCAGCCAAGGCCTTGTTTCAAGAGTCGTGCTGAGAATAGTCGTAGTTGCAAACAGTACCTGCGGCCCGGGTAGATTGATGATGTGCGCACCAAACTGAAAGCCCATTACTGTATCTCGACAACATATACTGCGGCAAGCAACAGATTCAGATTCAGTTTGAGACAACCTGCTGACAAGCACTCCACTACGTGACACGCCAGCACGTTTTGGCCTTTTCGGTGCTTACGCACCAACAGAAGACATTTCACCGACTGTAGAGTTTGATGAGTTTTTCAAGCTACGACCAATAGACTTCCGAGTCGGAAAACGAACACCGCTTCCCCTTCACTGGTGGCATGATTACCAACTCACGTATCCCAGTGTTTCTAGGCTTGCACAGGACATTCTCGTAATCCCAGGTACAGCCTGAGTGATTCATCCATCAGCAGTGATGATATGTTCCGTCCTCCTGAGAAGACACGCTCAACAGCAACAGCGGATCCTGCGCCTGTCAGATTAACATCATCCCTTCGACGAGCCAACTTGAAGCCAGAGCCTCGGAATCCATCCACGAAGTCACGACTTTGAAGCATAAATTGTTGCTCACTTATTGTGCCAGTGCGCGTATTCGAGAGGAGGTCCGAGTCTGGCACAATCAGCTTTCATATACATGATCCTGAGACAGTAGATGGTTACGACTCGGAGTACGAGTACTGTATATTACGAGATAAGCACGTATACCGTGACGCCCGCACCATATATGGGTCAATACTCCGTATCCATTACGTATCAATACGATCACGGGTGTATTCGTCGTAGGGCCCTATTGCTGAGGAGGCCTTAAATCAGAAACCGACGTGAATATAGTATGATTCGGATCCCCACCCCCTTGATTGCGAATGTACCCAGATGTCTTAGGCCATGCCAGTGAAACACCGTGACGTTGTTGTTGATGGATTGTGTGAAATTCATCTCCGCAGGCCGTCGAGGGTGGGAAGCATCTGAAGAGACTTCGCTTCTTGGCTATCAGGTCCTTGTCACGGTTGTGTATTTATCTCCAGGAACTTAAGTCGCGCTTGATGTCTCCCACCTCCGAGTCTCTCTGCGGCTGGTTCCCCGGACCCTGTTGACGTTGTCTGCTATGTCGACACCAATCGCCATGGACAATACTCTCGGAACGCTATTCATTGGGACGGTCACTTCGTCTATGTAATTGAAAAAGCTTGGTGGTATTTGCCTTCCCTGGTCTAACGAGCACCTAGTGTCTATGGTGTCACCTGGTTACAAGTCTATTCCTATTATACTAATCACTGCTCAAAGGACCGATTGTCTCTGAAGACCCTTGTAAGTCACCCTTCGCCGGTTATGTACAACGCCTAATCGCTTAACGACCTTTTTCCCTTCAGGTTGCTGTTCTGATGTACAGATCCTTAAATCCTTTCCAATCCTGCATATTGTAGTAACGTCTTCTGTAGGCTAATTGACTCAGTCAATCTAGCTTTCATCGCACATGGTAACTATCATGTCGGCGTCACAAATTTCGGGCATTATCAACCCTTTGTGTCGATACCATGGTGAGCCTGAGGGACTTTAATATTGAAGCCGCAGCATTCTCATACCATTTTCAGGAGTCTCCCGGTTCGTCCTTCATGCTCTGCGGTACTTGTCTACGAGACTTAGACGTATTTCCCTGAAGGCTGCAGCTTTATTATCCCGTGCGCCCGTTCACCCTCATTAACTTCATAAAATCATGAATGCATGTGCACCAGTGTTCCTAGAGGCTTCTGTTCAACAGTGCGTTGAATTGACGCGTACATTCATTCTCTTCACCGAAGCATATCTAGATTTTATGCGTATAGGATCTATCGATGTGAGTTTGATGCTCTCCTTGAGTCCTGGAATTAATTGGGCCGAAGTCAACAGGCATTTCTCAGGCTCTTACTTGCCAGCAGCTATCGTACGTATGCGTCACTTTTTTCAGAACTGACAATGACCTACATGAACAGTGTGCCAGCTCCCTGGCAGCATTTGGTGAGTTCTTCCGATATGATATGTTCTGAGCCTTTTTTCTTGCATCTGACAAATCACTGTACTAAGCGAGCGGGAGTGGTACGCTATATGCTAATGCCTCGTCGTTATTGTGGGTCGCTTATACTTTCTTCCTTTTAGTCTTCTGTGAAAAAGTGTCAGTAATAATGGTTTGCTTGACGTTTGATGTATATCATTGACAGTTCGGCATAGCTTGGAACAGCCACTACTAGTAGTACCAGCCCCTCACCTTCAGGTATGTTGGCCCTGCTACTTTTGGTCTGTGCTACGTGCGACTCCCATTGACGATACAGAAATACTCTGTTCCAACTTTATCCTGCAAAGTCCTTTGTGACCTCCTTATTACTGTCGGAATGGTCTACACACTCTTGAGTAAACGCACCCAAGTTCGGAGGTACGTCAGTGCTACGTGAGCTGAGGCTGAGCTCCTCACCTATTGACGTCCTTACCAGGACGAACAACGTGTTGAAGCTTCTCTCGATTTATATGATTAACTGCGGCACACTGAACCTGTGGGTCCGCAGCGTAATAGTCGTCTGATTCTTTGCTGACAGTCGTGCTATGTCTCTCCCTAGTGTATCTACTGTCTGTTGCCTAGTTCTGGTACATTTTTTGGGTGCGACGTTTTGCAGTGATCGATTGCTGACACCTTGAACACAGCTGGTCATGTATCCAGAGTCAGATATATATACCCCATTCTTTTTCATCATGACTCGCCTTAATTTCTGTGGGTTCATGGCTATGTACACCCCGCTTTCTACTTGCGCGATCTTTCTGATCCCTGACACCTTTGCACCAGCTTGAACACGCGCGATAGTCTTCGCGAGGCACTAGAGGGGCCTGACAGCGCTGTTCTTACACTTTCCCACTTGAAGGTGCATATCCCGAACAACGCCGGTGACACCACGGAGATAAGCAGCAATATGGTGGCCCGACAGCCCGAGGGCTTTCCACCAGCTTCTTCCGGTACAACACCCGATGCAAGCATAATAGTCTTCAACAGAGACAAGTATGCGGTCCCGGGTGAGGTTGCGACTTTCCCAGGTATGAAGCAGTAGATACTTCACCAAGCAATTAGCGCGCTGCTGGCAGTGTGGTCAGATACTATATACTTGTATACTTTTCTCTCTTCGTCCTCGAATGATCATCCCCTACACTGATCATCTTCGGCCGTGCCCCTGGCCATGGCATTGATATAACGAGATGCCAACTGCGACGAATCTTTACTTCGGTGCTCTGGAATGGCATGATGAAATGGCATGTAATGACTTCGCAGGAGCTGTCATTGCTTGTGCCGCATCCTGGTTTGATACCAGTTCTCTCACATCCTGTAGTTCGCCAATCACCATTGTATAGCTCCCCCCTTCACCCAGAAAAGCAGCCAGCTTGTGTTTCTCTAGGAAGTCCGGTACGTGTGCAGGGACGCATCGCCACCAACATGTTGAAGATTTCGTGCCGTCTGACAAACCACAATCAGAAGTAGGACCCGTCGAATGGGACATTCCTAGGCCCTTGATCCCGAGCGTAATTAAGATACGAACGCTCGCCTTTCCGTTACACATATAGGATTGCACGCCGCGAAGGACCTTGAAGCCAAAAGGTGGGACTTGTCATCCCCTAGTAGTACTATCAGCATTCACTTTCACTTTCACATTCGCCGACTTGCCCGCCCTCTCTAGGCTTTTATCTTCGTGCGATACGGTTACACAGTTGGGCTCGTGATCTTACACTGGCAGGCGGATCTTCGATTGACCTCTCCAATAGGTTAGGGCCACTGCCCTGTTTGCCTGTCCGAGAGTGCGACGCACGCAGTTATTGATGCCGATGGCATTCACGACAGTTGTTGACATGGCAATCCCGGACTCGGACGCGGGTCACGCGACGATGCTTGCGTTCTTGCAAATTACTCAGAGATCAAGACAAGAACAAGGTCGGGTTGCGTAACATGATGGAGGTTCTGTCTGCTTGCGCGTGATGTCACGCGCCATCTTGAGCGCAGTCTCGACCACTTCGGAACCCAAATTTATGAAACAGAATGAGTCGAGCGAAGGGTGGGGCAGGATGGCGAGACTCGGAAGCGTTCAATGACGCGCAGGCAGGTACGGCTCGCGGCATGCGATGCTGCACTGTCCTGAGCTTAGAGCTGCCAAAAAGGGATGAAGGGGGAGTATAGCATTGCATGGACGTGTACAAGATTGAGACATTGATTAGTGCCAGACGACAGGAGCAAAGTTTCTCTGTTGTGACACCATCGCCACACGTAAAATCCAGCACCTTCCACCCCGGGCCACTATGCATCGTGACCCACAAACTCTCACCTATCTGAAAGCCAGCATGTCTTCCGTGACATGGTTTACCCTCTGGCGACATGGCATCACCCAAACTCAACAAGCGGAGCGGTCGTCATTGAGCGCGTTCTGCAGCAGGAAATTTATTTCAGTTCGCGTGAAGGATTTTACTACATGAATCACTGCCGGACTTTCTTCAAGTTGTTGCAGCAAGGTCTCCACCAACAAAGTTGGCATTTCTAGTAAATAACCACTGGATTTTATATTTCATTTTCCTGCAGCAAGATCTCTGCCAACTGCCAAGCATTTGAGTGGCTGAGTTGTGGATTTCATCCCACCGTCGGAGTATATTTGCCAGTGAGCAGCAAATATGTTGACCACGTGACCTACAGCATTGCAGGGCGGCACAACTACTCAAATAATCACTTCAACATAAGACTCTTACAAAGTTCGGAGTTCGCCGGCGCCGAAACGGACAACTCGACGAAGCTGCGTCATACTGTATCCGCCACGCTGCCCGCTGACTCACTGAGGGTGATGCCGGTATGTTCATGCAGCTGTCTTCAAGGAAGCAGCGTGGAGACGGGTCATCAGTTGCGGTAACTTGTTTTCTTCAATCGGCACGCCAAATTAAATCAGCGCCATGACCCCATCAAGTTCTGTTCTCACGATTCTGAGTCACGAACACAACAGCAACACAGCTGACCCGCTGACGTAATATAGGCGCAGAAATACGGAACCCCAACGGAATCTCAACACTGCCGGGAAAGAAAGAGCCTGTGTGGCGTCTAACCTGCCAGGAAAGAACCTGTGTTGTGCAGTACATGTACAGTACGTACTGTATACTTATCGCACATCTGATCGATGCGATGGCTGACGTAATGCATGTAAACAGTACGCACTGGCAAGTGAGGGCCAAACTAGTTAGCTATTACTCACCTCTTGAAGCCTACTAAAATCTTGGAGTAGTTCTTCTGGTACCTGAGTTGTAATGTGTGCTTGGCGATTGTCGGTGCTACTGTACCATGACCCTCTTGGCGCCTCCCCGCTTCGTCAACAACTTGAAATTCCCCTCGGGTACCGTGCCAGTATTTGCAGTGTTCTCAGGCACCTAAAAGTCATGGAAGTCACGGAACTATCGCCCGAGGCTGTTGGGTGTGGGGGACGTCAGGTGAGACTTCTTTCTTTTTGGCTCTCGTGTCCCCGGGGATTCGAGTTTATCTAGAGGCCCGCAGTTGCTAGTAAGACGCGTCTATCATCTCTCCCACCGCCTACTCTTTTCCCCTTCTCTCCACAACTCATCCCCTGCTCCCACCGCCGCCGCCGCTTATCATGCCCGCACCAATCCCCGTGGACAAAACTCTCGGAGCGCTATTCATTGGGACGGTCACTTCATCTATGTGATTGCTGGGGCTTGGTGATCTTTGCTTCTCCTAATCTAACAAAGTGCCTAGTGTCTATGGCGCAACCTGGTTACAAGTATATTCCTATTATACCAATCACTGCTCAAAGGATCGGTTACCTCTAAGGTTCTTTGTGAGTCGCCCTTCGCTGGCTATGGACTACGCCTAATCGCTATACAATCTTTTCCTGTAGGCTAATTGACTCAGTCAATCTAGCTTTCATCGCACATGCTTACTATCTTCTCGGCGTCACTAATTTCGGGGATTATCAATCCATTGTGTCAGGACCATGGTGAGGAACTTCGATATTGAAGTTGCAACATTCTCATACCCGTTTCAGGAGTCTCCCGGTTCGTCCTTCATGTTCTGCGGTACTTGTCTACGAGACTTAGACGTATTTCCCTGAAGGCTGCAGCTTTATTATCCAGCGCGCCCGTTCACATTAATTTCTTCATAAAATCATGAACGCACGTGCACCAGCGTTCCTAGAGGCTTCTGTTCAACAGTGCGTTGAATTGACGCGTACATTCATTCTCTTCACCGAAGCATATCTAGATTTTATGCGTATAGGATCTATCTACGTGAGTTTGGTGCTCTCCTTGAGTCCTGGAATTAATTGGGCCGAAGTCAACAGGAATTTCCCTTACTTGCCAGCAGCTATCGTACGTATACGTCACTTTTTTCAGAACTGACAATGACCTACTTGAACAGTGTGCCAGCTCCCTGGCAGCATTTGGTGAGTTCTTCCGATTGATATGTCCTGAGCCTTTTGTCTTGCATCTGACATATCACTGTAAGCGAGCGGGAGCGGTACGCTACATGCTAATGCCTCATCGTTATTGTGGGTCGCTTATATCTTTTTCTTCTTTTTTAGTCTTCTGTAAAAAAACGTCAGTAATAATGGTTTGCTTGACGTTTGATGTATATCGTTGACAGTTCGGCATAGCTTGGAACAGCCACAGGCTCCAGTCTCTCACTTTCAGGTATGCTGGCCCTACTTTCGGTCTGTGCTACGTGCGACTCTCATTAACAATACAGAAATATTCTGTTCCAACTTTATCTTGCAAAGTACTTTGTGACCTCCTTATTACCGTCGGAATGGTCTACACACTCTTGAGTAAGCGCACCCAAGTTCGGAGGTACGTCGGGTGCTACGTGAGCTCCTCGCCTATTGACGTCCTCACCAGGACGAACAACGTGTTGAAACTTCTCTCGATTTATATGATTAACTGCGGCACACTGAACCTGTGAGTCCGCAGCATAATAGTCATCTGATTCTTTGCTGACAGTTGTGCTATGTCTCTCCCTAGGGTGTCTACTGTCTGTTGCCTAGTTCTGGTACATTTTTTGGGTGCGACGTTTTGACCGATCGCTGACACCTTGAATACAGCTGGTCAAGTATCCAAGTTCATATATATATATCCTATTCTTTTTCATCATGACTCGCCTTAATTTCTGTGGGTTCATGGCTATGTACACCCTGCTTTCTACTTGCGCGACCTTTCCGATCCCTGACACTTTTGTACCAGCTTGAACACGCGCGATAGTCTTCGCGAGGCACTAGAGGGGCCTGACAATGCTGTTCTTACACTTTCCCACTTGAAGGCGCATATCCGTCCCACAGTCCCGAACAGCGCCGGTGACACCACGGAGATAAGCAGCAATATGGCCTGACAGGGCTTTCCACCAGGTTCTTCTGATACAACACACGATGCAAGCATAATAGTCTTCAACAGAGACAAGTATGCGGCCCCGGATGACTCGGAGGTTGCGACTTACCAGGTATAAACGGGTAGACACTCCACCAACCAATTGGCGGGCTGTTGTGGGTAGATACCATTTACTTGTATCCCTTTCTCTCTTCGTCCTCGAATGATCATCCCCTAAACTGATCATCTTCGGCCGCGCTCCTGGCCAAGGCATTGATGCAACGAGATGCCAACTGCGACGAATCGTTACTTCGTATTTCAACCCCCACAATGGCAAACTGTGCCGCCCAATGGGGACAGTACCTCCAGTTCACAAGTGGTGATGGACCCTTTTATGCACTCATTCAACATTCGGCTAACAGGAAGTTGGCTGACCAACAGTTCTCGAATCCCGCGTTGGCTACCAGCAGCCAAGGCCTTATTGCAGGAGTCGTACTGAGAATAGTCATAGTTGCAAACAGTACCTGCGGTAGATTGATGATGCGCGCACCAAACTGAAAGCCTATTACTGTATCTCGACAACTATCTACTACGGCAAGCAACAGATTCAGATTCGGCTTGAGACAATCTGTTGACATGCACCCCACTACGTAGCACACCAGCACGTTTTGGCCTTTTCGGTGCTTACGCACCAACAGAAGACATTTCACCAACTGTAGAGTTTGATGATTTTTTCAAGCTACGACCAATAGACTTCCGAGTCAGAAAATGAACACCACTTCCCCTTCACTGGTGGCATGATTACCAACTCACGTATCCCAGTGTTTCTAGGCTTGCACAGGACATTCTCGTAATTCCAGGTACAGCATGAGTGATTCATCCATCAGCAGTGATGATATGTTCCGTCCTCCTGAGAAGACACGCTCAACACGAGCCAACTTGAAGCCAGAGCCTCGGAATCCATCCACGAAGTCACGACTTTGAAGTATAAATTGTTGCTCACTTATTGTGCCAGTGCGCGTATTCGAGAGGAGGTCCGAGTCTGGCACAATCAGCTGTCATACAGTATACATGATCACTCGGAGTAGTACGAGTATATTACGAGATAAGCCCGTATACCGTGACGCCCGCACCATATATGGGTCAACTCCGTATCCATTACGTATCAATACGATCACGGGTGTATTCATTGTAGGGCCCTATTGCTGAGGAGGCCTTAAATCAGAAACCGACGTGAATATAGTATGACTCGGATTCCCACCCCCTTGATTGCGAATGTACCCAGATGTCTTAGGCCATGCCAGTGAAACACCGTGACGTTGTTGTTGATGGATTGTGTGAAATTCATCTCCACAGGCCGTCGAGGGTGGGAAGCATCTGAAGAGACTTCGCGGCTTCTTGGCTATCAGGTCCTTGCCACGGTTGTGTATTTATCTCCAGGAAGTCGCGCTTGATGTCTCCCACCTCTCTCTGCGACTGGTTCCCCGGTCCCTGTTGACGTTGTCTGCTATGTCGACACCAATCGGCGTCACGTTGGACAACACTCTCGGAGCGCTATTCATTGGAACGGTCACTTCGTCTATGTAATTGAACTTGAAAAAGCTTGGTGATATTTGCTTTCACTGATCTAACGAGCGCGGCCTAGTGTCTACGGTGTCACCTGGTTACAAGTCTATTCCTATTATACTAATCACTGCTCAAAGGATCGATTGTCTCTGAAGACCCTTGTAAGTCACCCTTTGCCGGTTATGTACAACGCCTAATCGCTTAACGGCCTTTTCCCCCTCAGGTTGCTGTTCTGATGTATAGATCCTTAAATCCTTTCCAATCCTGCGCATTGTAGTACGTCTTCTGTAGGCTAATTGACTCAGTCAATCTAGCTTTCATCGCACATGCTAACTATCGTGTCGGCGTCACAAATTTCGGGCATTATCGACCCATTGCGTCGATACCATGGTGAGCCCGAGGGACTTTAATAAAATATTGAAGCCGCAGCATTCTCATGCCCCTTTCAGGAGTCTCCCGGTTCGTCCTTCATGCTCTGCGGTACTTGTCTACGAGACTTAGACGTATTTCCCTGAAGGCTGCAGCTTTATTATCCCGTGCGCCCGTTCACCTTCATTAACTTCTTCATAAAATCATGAATGCATGTGCACCAGTGTTCCTAGAGGCTTCTGTTCAACAGTGCGTTGAATTGACGCGTACATTCATTCTCTTTACTGAAGCATATCCAGATTTTATGCGTATAGGATCTATCGACGTGAGTTTGATGCTCTACTTGAGTCCTGGAATTAATTGGGCCGAAGTCAACAGGCATTTCTCTTACTTGCCGGCAGCTATCGTACGTATGCGTCACTTTTCAGAACTTGAACTGACAATGACCTACATGAACAGTGTGCCAGCTCCCTGGCAGCATTTGGTGAGTTCTTCCGATATGATATGTTCTGAGCCTTTTTTCTTGCATCTGACAAATCACTGTAAGCGGGCGGGAGTGGTACGCTACATTCTAGTGCCTCGTCATTATTGTGGGTCGCTTATACTTTCTCCTTTTTAGTCTTCTGTGAAAAATTGTCAGTAATCATGGTTTGCTTGACGTTTGATGTATATCGTTGACAGTTCGATATAGCTTGAAACAGCACTACTAGTAGCGCCAGTCTCTTACCTTCAGGTATGTTGGCCCTACTACTTTTGGTCTGTGCTACATGCGACTCCCATTGACAATACAGAAATATCCTGTTCCAACTTTATCCTGCAAAGTCCTTTGTGACCTCCTTATTACTGTCGGAATGGTCTACACACTCTTGAGTAAACGCACCCAAGTTCGGAGGTACGTCAGTGCTACGTGAGCTGAGGCTGAGCTCCTCACCTATTGACGTCCTTACCAGGACGAACAACGTGTTGAAGCTTCTCTCGATTTATATGATTAACTGCGGCACACTGAACCTGTGGGTCCGCAGCGTAATAGTCATCTGATTCTTTGCTGACAGTTGTGCTATGTCTCTCCCTAGGGTATCTACTGTCTGTTGCCTAGTTCTGGTACATTTTTTGGGTGCGACGTTTTGATCGATCGCTGACACCTTGAACACAGCTGGTCGTGTATCCAGAGTCAGATATATATACCCCATTCTTTTTCATCATGACTCGCCTTAATTTCTGTGGGTTCATGGCTATGTACACCCCGCTTTCTACTTGCGTGATCTTTCTGATCCCTGACACCTTTGCACCAGCTTGAACACGCGCGATAGTCTTCGCGAGGCACTAGAGGGGCCTGACAGCGCTGTTCTTACACTTTCCCACTTGAAGGTGCATATCCCGAACAACGCCGGTAACACCATGGAGATAAGCACCAATGTGGTGGCCCGACAGCCTGAGGGCTTTCCACCAGCTTCTTCCGGTACAACACCCGATGCAAGCATTATAGTCTTCAACAGAGACGAGTATGCGGTCCCAGATGAGGTTGCGACTTTCCCAGGTATGAATGGATAGACACTCCACCAACCAATTGGCGGGCTGTTGCGGTTCAAGTTAGATATCATTTACTTCAAGTTGTAATGCTTTTCTCTCCTCGTCCTCGAATGATCACCCCTACACTGATCATCTTCGGCTGCGCTCCTGGCCAACTTGAAGGCATTGATACAACGAGATCATGATGCCAACTGCGACGAATCGTTACTTCGGTACTCTGGAATGGCATGACCTAATTCAGAACTAGGAGCCGTCGGATGGGGTGTTCCCAGGTCCTTGATCCCGAGCGTAACGTTAACTTGAAGATACGAACGCTCGTCTTTCTGTCACGTTTACAGGTGTAGGGATCGCACGTAGTGCTATCAGCATTCAGTTTCACATTCGCCGACCTGCCCGCCCTCTCCAGGCTTTTATCTCCGTACGATTACACAGTTGGGCTCATGATTTACAAGCGGATCTTCCGTCACCTGACCTCTCCAATAGGTGCCCTATTTATCTGTCCGAGAATGCGATGTACGCAATTATGTAAATTACTCAGAGATGAAGACGAGAACAACATCGAGACTTTCAGGTGGTTGCGTAACATATGATGCATGATAGGGTGGTCTGAGTAATCTGATGTTACTGGTGGCACGGTCTACATCAGATCAACGTTCTTTGTTTTCTTTGGAGAGCTCCACTTTGATACATACCTACAATAGACAATAGTTCCGTGCCTCACGTTGCACCGTGACCATCATGATCTAAAATCATCTGTTGATGGTCATATCCATACTGTATTGACAATTCTTAGATGTAGTTTACCTAGCCACTTGATCCTGCCCCTGATCAACCTCTTATCTCGCCTTCAATTCACCCATGTAGTAGGCTACTAGTTCCGGCTCACGCCGAGTGGCGGTTGAAACGATTGGCGAGGTTCATGGTATTACATGTGGATGCGGTCAGACTCTTTTGCCCAGGCCCAGTATACATAGTTCACCAAAACAAGGATGCGCAGAGATGAGCAGGGTGATCCGGGTAGGTTTCAATACCAAATCTACAACGAGTTTGTAGAGCCAAACATCGGCCTCGTGACAGGGCGAATGAACGCTCCTAACTGAAGTCGGCTGCTATATCCAAAGTGACTTCTCCGCAACTGCTAGCGGGAGGCCGATGTGCCCAGCCGAGCCACGGCGCCCATCCACATGCTATGCACCGCGGTCCAGTAGCGTTCCGGATCTGAGTGCATGTGGGCGGCGTGGCCCGTCCCCTCGAACTCTTCTA
>QLOZ01013511.1:0-10250 GCA_003314065.1 Lactarius sp. MG50
TTTCATGTCGATCTTTTGACGCCTTACCAAGAAACAAGTGCTCATGGACCCAATTACACACGCCCCCCACCAGAAATCATTGAAGGAGCACCAGAATGGGAGGTTGAGCGCATCATGGGAGAGCGCTATTGGGGCAGGAAGCGCGAACACCAATACCTAATCAAGTGGAGAAACTACCCACACGCTGACAACACCTGGGAACCAGCTACAGGTGTATTCGCACCAGACTTAGTCAGGGAGTTCCATCAGAAGACCAAGGCACATCGAGGCGCTGTGAGACCTAGGAGGGGGGTGATAACCCAGGAGGACGCTCGCCTGGCTTGCATATCCCCAAATTCTCTGAGCGGTGGCCCCCAAGCACCACCAGCACCAACTCTGCCCAGTCTACCGATGTTCTCGCCTGTGAGAAGGTCTGCGCCATCACCTGTGCCTCCCAGTCTACCAACGCCACTTCGCTCAGCATCGTCAGCGTCGCTTCATCTCTCTGCGGTCCCCGGCTACCCCGAGACCCTGTACCAGTCCTGCACACCCTGCACACCCTCCCACTCTAAAGCACCAGCCCCATTTGTAAACCAGGGAAAGACTGAAATGGCATGTAACAAGACAGCATATAAAACTGCAAAGAAACACCCCAACTCTTTTTCTGCATCCTACCCCCCTGCCTTCCTTGCAACCGTGGCTTCAGTACACCCCTCTGTTTTCCGCTACTCCTCTTCTCCACAACGCTTCCACCCCTACACAAAGCACACTGCGGCCCATCACCCTCGTCGTCATCCTCCTGCTTTCATGTCTTCCTCGTCTGTTACTTCCTCCGCGCCTGGCTCCCCAATCTACCAAGGGGACTACACAGAGTTCACCGCCACACTGAACGTCCCTCCACTTGTATCTCACCCTGCATCCCCCATGTCTGACGTCGAGCTCCCCCCAACTGAAACCCTAGACATCCTTGCTGCTGACCCCACCACCACTTCCACCCTTGCCGCTCACACCCCCGTCTTCACCCCTACCCCTGGCCTCATCCTACTAGACCAGGAGAGTCGCAAGCTCCCCTGGGGCGACTCCGAACCAGAGGGACCCTCCTTCGCCATCGACATGCGTGGCCTACAGACTGGGGAAGAGATTGTGGCACGTCTCAATGCCACAATTGCGGAAATCATTGACACCATTGACGATGAGGACACCCGCATCATGGTCATCGACGCCACCACCTCCCTACGCGCCAGTATCGAGCAGGACAAAGGTCCTGGAACCCCAGAATGGAGGAAGAAGATGGAGGAGGACTGCTGGTGCCCCTTGGCTGCGATAGATCTGGAGGCAGCAACTGAAGGGGCCACTGAAGCTGACCATCCGGGCCACCCCTTCCGCGTCAACTCCCCTACTTCCCCCTGGTATTGGTCACAGCGTATCCAGGATGGTTCAGGCCACCTGGTCATCCCCAAGTACGTCGCCTTCATGTTCAGCGCGAAGGACCCTATCATCATGGCCACCATGGGCCAAAACAAAGTCACCTACACCTTCCCACTCCGTGCACGCCCCGTCCCTGAGAACTCCTACCGCCCACTCCCCCAGCTCACCCCTCGCCAGGTCTCCATCTTCGCTGATGAAGGTGGCGACACTGGCGCCTTCTACAGACATGTGGACGACGCCCTCAAAGCCCTGGGGGACCCATACATGATAGGGGAGGTGGAACGCCTACGCGTTGCAGAAATGGCCATCGATTCGCATGCGGTGGACATCGAGATGGAGAAGAGGCGCATGGCTGAGTCCAAGCGGCTCTTGGACTACCACTCCAGGAGGCTGAGCTATCACAAGGGCCAGAGGCACCAGGCAGTGTGCCACCTCTCCGCTGCGGACGCTTACAATGTCCTATACCCTTACATGACCAGCGCACATGCCCCCCTTGACACTCCTGAGGATCAAGTCCTCAACTACTGTCCCGATCCCCGCCTGCGCGAAGCCCTGCATAAGGCTGGGGAAGGCTACACCCAACGCCCTGAAGAGCACACCCTCTCGGCACGCATCTTCGGTCGCCCACCGCCTCCTGGCCCCTACTCCCTCATCGCGTGCCTCTCCAGAGCGAGGGGACACAGCCCTGACCTTGCCTACCCCATCCTCGACCCCGTCGACCCCACACCTACCCCTGCTGACCCCACCATCTCTGATGGCTACGATGCGCAAGCCATGGACGCTTATGACTAGTGTTTTAAGGTCCGGTCCGGTCCGGTCTTTGACCTCCAGAGCCAGGCAACCGGACTGGGACCGGTTGCAGCCAAAGGAAAATTCACAAAAACCGGACTGAGACCGCAAGCAACCGGTCTACTTCGGTCCGGTTTCAGAAAAACAACCAGTTGGGACCAGTCTTTCTAGAGACCGGTTGACAACCAGTCTCAACCAGTTTTTTTGCAGTTGCAACTGGTTTATTTTATTTTATTTTATCAAAGCAAAGCACTGTATTCAAGTCTAAATGTATGTACTGTAGATACAATGTAATATACTGTAAGTAAGGAGATGCCGCTGCAGCCGCGTAGCTGGTGTTGGCGCTGACAGTGCCGCGTCGGTGGTGCTGGTTTTGCCACGGCTGGTGCTGGTGTTGAAGCTGCCGCCGCAGCCGTGTTGCTGGTGCCGGCGCTGCTGGTGTTGCCGTCGCCGTGCTGCGCTACTGCGGGTGGTGTCGTCGCTGGTGTTGCGCCCGCTGTGCTGCCGGTGCTGGGGACTGAACTGCCGCCGCCGCCTTGCTGGTACCGCCGGTGATGCCACTGCTGTCGCCCGGTGGTGCTACCGGTGTTGCTGCGCCTGCTGCCGTCGCTGGTGTCGCCCGCTCATGCCGCCGGTGGTGCTGCCAGTGGTGCTGCCGGTGTTGCCCGGTGGTGGTCCGCCGGTGGTGTCGTCCGCTGGTGGTGCCGCCGGTGTCGTCCGCTGGTGGTTCCGCCGGTGGTGTCGTCCGCTGGCTCCGCCGGTGGTGCTGCCCCTGGTGTCGCCAGTGGTGTCGCCGTTGGTGTCGCCTGCTGGTGTCGCCGCTGGCGTCGCCTGCTAGTGCCACCGTTGGTGTCGCCTGCTGGTGTCGCCGCTGGCGTCGCCTGCTAGTGCCGCCGTTGGTGTCACCTGCTGGTGCCGCCGCTGGCGTCGCCCACTGGCGCTGTCCGCTGGCGCCGCCCACTGGTGCCGCCCGCTGGTGCTGCCGCAGCCGCCGCCACTGGTGGTAGTGTTGTCCTAAAGGGGGAGAAGACGATGTTGTTAGTTTGTATTTTATGTTAAGGACAACACACCTGTTGTTTCTCTCAGTAGAGGGCCCATCAGTTGATGAGCTGCTGCAGCCTGCAGCCTGATGTCCGACGCGGAGGAGAGGAAGAGTACCTACCTAAACTGGACACCGTTTATCAGAGTTTGAAACTCTGCATGAAGGTCGCGAGTCGCAACTTTCGAAACACAAGACATGGAGATCAAAAAAGAATAAAAAATATATTTAGAAGTGCATTACTATAATATGTACAGAGGTCTGAGGAGCAAAGGGCTGGTTGCAATTTGCAACCAGTTGCAACCGGTTTTTCTGCGGTTGCGATATATGGCGTGGGAATTAAGGACCGCAACCGGGACCGGACAAAAACTGATGCAACCGGGACCGGTGGTCCGGTCCTAGTGCAGTCCGGTCCGGTTGGGTCCCGGTCTTTTTTCGGTCCATAGGACTGGACCTTAAAACACTACTTATGACTGGACTGACCAGGGTAGTGACTGAGGGCAGTCACTGACCTTAGGAGGGGGATGAATGTCACGTTCAGTGGACTAGTACGCTTTATTTTTACTTTCTACTACGCCTACCACTTCGCGCTTCGACTGACAGTGGCATCATCCTTCCTTGTTGTTCACAAGGAGGCGTGGTGCTACTATTTACTTGACTCCATGGACTGCCGGGCCCCTACGGCCCGTGACTCCGTTCTCGCGTCTCACCACTGTACCACTTACTTACCACCCGGTCTGACGGACCGCCTGGACCGGCGCGCAGCCACTAGTGCTACATTTGCACGCCTCTGCGCATGCGCTGCCTCGGCCTATTACTGGCTCATGCTTTTATGACTCACCTACTGTACTATGACTCCTGATGACTCGGACTGCTTACTAGTGTCCTAGGGACACTGTGACTCATACTGACTCGTTCTGACTCCTGAGTGCTTGTACTTATATCGCGTTGCTTTGCTTAGAGCAGACCTTAAGTCTGTTCTCTTGTAATCTCAGTCAAGTGAACGGTCTTGTGTCCTTTCTTGTGAACCACCGCTCCTCTGGCTGATTGCCAGACTTCGTGCCCTTAGGAGCATCAACGCTTGATGCTTAAGAAGGGGAAGGGACTTAGCATTAGACGTCACAAGAGTACTCCAGCCAGGGAGAGGTACGCAGACCTCTTGCCACTCTTGCGACCGCAGTCCCCATCGTCGCCTACGCCCCCTCCATCGCCAGTGGAGGTACGCCCAGACCGTGGGCGTGACAAGGGGGGTGATCTCCCTATACCATGACTCAGCAATGGCCGGCCACCCCGGCATTTTGAAAACCTGCTTACTCATCGCCAAGGACTACTGGTGGCCAAACCTGAAGGAAACCGTCCTCGCCTATGTCAAAGGATGCGCCACATGCCAAGCTACAAAGGCCAACACCACGAAACCTCAGCCACCCCTCGTCCCCATCACAGCTAATCCATCCGCCCTGCCATTCAAAACGGTGGCCCTAGACCTCATTGTCAAGTTACCCCAGTCCAATGGCTTCAACTCCATACTAACAGTCACAGACCACGACTGCTTGAAGGCCGCCATGTTCATCCCCTGCCGAGAATCCATGACCACACCGGAAATTGCCGCGCTCTACGCCCAGCATGTCTTCCCCCATTACGGCATCCCACGAAAGATAATCAGCGACAGAGGCACACACTTCGCCTCCCACTTCCCCTGCAAGCTATGCAAGTCACTTGGCATAGAACAGAACATCAGCACCACATACCACCCTCAGACTGATGGCCAATCAGAGCGCACCAACCAGTGGCTGGAGCAGTACCTCCACATCTACATTAACCACCAACAAAACAACTGGGCTGCCCTCCTGCCTACAGCGCAATACATCCACAATGCCTGGCCCAGCAGCACCACAAAGCAGGCGCCATTTCAACTCCTGATGGGCCATGTCCCACGCGCCCATCAGCCACAAAGATCCGAAAAGATGCCATCACTCCAAGAACGCCTAGATTGCCTTGACCAAAGCCGAAAAGCCGCCCAGACCGCCATGACGAATGCGCAGTCCCTTATCAGTTCCAGGAAGGGAGCACGATTTAAGCCGTTCGCCCAAGGACAGAAGGTCTGGCTCGAAGGGAAGCACATCCACATTACCCAGCCAAGCGCAAAACTCGCTCAATGATGATACGGCCCTTTCGCCATCACCAGAGTCATCTCCCCAGTAGTATACCAGGTCGCAATTCCCCCACAATGGAGGCTCTGACGAGTCCACGATGTCTTCCATGCCAGCCTCCTCACCCCATACATAGAAACTAAAGAGCATGGCCCCAACTTCACAGAACCGCCTCCAGACGTCATCGATGGAGAAGCAGAGTATGAAGTTGAGGCCATCCTAGAATACTGCTGATATGGAAGAACCAAAGAGCCGCAGTACCGAGTCAGATGGAAAGGGTACTCTGCAGCAGAAGATACGTGGGAACCTCGGAAGAACCTGAAAAATTCCATGAACCTACTCCGACAGTTCCACTGAGATAACCCTGCAGCAATAAGGAGGGCCTATATAAGACACGCCTTGACCGCCCTCAAATCCTCACCTCCCAGTTCCACTTTGTCTCCCAGCACACCCCCACCAGCTTACTCCTCCCTCTATGTCCACCCATGGCTCACCAAAAAACCAGCAACATGTCATCAAAGAAGGTCCCGATGCCAGGGACTCACCCCCGCCGTTGCCAACCACCACGAAGAATGACAGCCAGTCGAGCTCCGAGGACGTCCCCTTCGCCGCCAGAGTATTCACTGTCAGAAGCACTGACAGCAGCAGCAGCGACGACGACAGCACTGGAGCTCATGGAGGAAGTAGACCGAATTCTCGACGAAGTACTCATGTCCCTAGCCTGCACTCCGCCCCCGACCTCTCAGACCACCCACTCAGCTCAGACAACTTCTGTGGAGTCTGCAATGCCCCCATCCGGATTGGCGACGGCCACGCCACCTGGAGCCCCTCCCCTGTCTCGTGCCTCGCCGTGGCCACTACCGACGCCACCACCCTCATCTTCAATGCAACAATGATGGTCCCAAGCCCTTGACCACCTCAACCAGCCGACCCCCGCCTTCGCACAGTGCCGCCCGTCGGAGCCACCATCGCAACCGTACTACCAGCTGCCAACAGTGACCTTGCCTGCACCATCCAGTTTCTGCCGCCGGGATCGGTCCCTGCCCCTCGCTTCGGCATCACACGCACCTATGCAGACGTCACTGCCACCCCCTTCGGTCAAGGAAGAAGTGCCGGAGCAACTCCACGCCCCCACGATAGCACTGGAAATACAAGCCACCGTCAGCAGGACAGCGCACTCGGCCATGCTGGTTATCTCCTGCAATGGGATCGACTTGTCGACAATCCAGGTGAATGCGACATTATCCTTGTCCCCGATCACAACAATCGACTAGTGCCTGCCACCTTTTACACCCACTTCACTCACATCGACGAGCCCCTCATCCTTGGACGTCTAACCACGACATCACCCATCTACGCTGAGCCCTTGTTTGCCAAACCTCGTCCCGACACTCACCTTCCAGAAGTAGACGATTGGGACCTCATGGCCCTGGAAGGGAGCCACCAACACCGCCATCATGTAGACCGCCTCCTCGACAGCCTCTGTGATGCAGGTGTGCTCGCAGAGGTTGTTACGCCTGAGCCCTGGGCGTATCATGTCGGTCTATCGTTGAGTTGAGTCTCGACTCAGACACTGCGAGTCTTGGGCTTGAGCCTAGGCGCAGTGGCGGTCCCCTTATGCGTGCAACCCAATGACAAGGGTTCACAGGGAAAGATCAAAGTCAGGCAATCGGCCTGAGGATCCAAGGGTTCACAAGATGAGAGGGAAAGCCGGTTAGCCGCAAGGGGCCAGAGCGGAGCTCAGTATTGGTACAAAGAGAACAAGCCTAGGGATACAGGACTAGTCTAGGCTTCCTTGTATAGTCAACGAGTCGCGAGAGCAGACTCCCGAGTCGGGTCACGTGAGTCAGTATCGTAATTGAGTCAAGGGTTCGAGACGCTCAAAGGGTTAAAGGTTAGGAAGTAAGAAAGTAGTGGCATGAAGTGGTCAAAAAGCATAACACTGCCCCTCTGTCAGGTCTGAAGACGTCCCGGCTTCACCAGGCATCTGTCATGTTCGTGTCTTCATCAATGATGGAGTCAAGTAGGGTTGACGTGGAAGGTGTGATGGGTCCCCAAGTGAAGCGTGCCTCAAAGGCAAGGCATGTGACCAAATTTTGTGCGGCGATCTCATGTATTCGTTTCATTAATGTATTCGTTCGACTGTCCAAGTCAAAGTCTCTACAATGTCGGGGATTGTGTCATCGTTGGGATCGTCGCGTGGTAATAAGGGGTCTGTTACGCTCAGTGGACTTGTACGCTTCATTTTTACTTTTTACATATGCCTACCACCTTACATGTCGACTGACAGTGGCATCGTCCTTCCTTGTTGTTCACAAGGAGGCGCGGTGCTACTACTACTTGACTCTATGGACTGCCGGGCCCCTACGGCCCGTGACTCTGCTCCCGCGTCTCGCTACTGTACTACTTACTCACCACCCGGTCTGACGGACCGCCTGGACCGGCGCGCATCCACTAGTGCTACATTTGCATGCCTCTGCGCATGCGCTGCCTCAACAGCCTATTGGCTCACGCCTCTATGACTCATCTTGTTATGCTTCTTTTTCCTTTTTTACTTCTTTTACCTACTTGTACGACTACGGCGAGGGCCGGTGACTGATGATACGTGACCATTACCAGATACAGTAGGAGTTACCCAGGATACGTAGTACTTAAGGACGAGACCGACCGTCTGTATTTCCCAAGCTAGTTCTTCTGTACCAATACTAGCCAGCGTTCCCCTTTCCTTTCTCGTGTGCATCCTCACTCCTTGAGGCGATTCCTCGAACCCTTTCTCAAGTCCGAAGGCCTTACCAGCCTAAGCGTGACTTAGCGATACGCGTGGGACCTACGCGTAACATTAGAACTAGCTTCCTGACTACATCGACCACCCTGGACCCCACCAACGAAGAACTACTCGATCGACTCGAGGAACAGGACCACCTCGACAGCGTAGAAGTGTACCTCAACGCACGAATTAGAGTACACAGCGCAACTTGCGAACGAATGTGCACGCAGCACTTCAATATCGAACACAAGTTTCTGGCCCATCAACTTTATCTCTTACACGAAAGAAGGACGGCCCTTGCCTTAGTTATCCAACAACTACAATTGCGAATTGTACAAAGACGATAAACTGGAAGGACCTACCAGCCCACACATCCTTGACGGAGTACAGCTCCCCCCTCGATATCGACCCCCATTCTCAGCCACACCTAACGGGCCAGACGACGTTCCCAAAGAAAGAATCCCCCGAACAAAAATTGGGAAGAAACAAGCCCTCTTCTGTAAGAAAGGCACTAAACTATCCCCATCGGTGTTTGCACTGTGGGACGGATTTTACTCATTGTACTCGGGACGAGTTTTCCCCCTCGTCTATCGGAACGATATCTTCTACACCTTTCACCAAGATTGGAACGAACTCTCGCATCGCTTCGAGAACGGCTTTGCGACTGGACTACCCCCGAATTCAGCCCTTAACCCAGACATCGACAACTTCACTGGGGAGGATCTCACCCGTGAAGTACTACTACCTCTAGCCTCGGAACTCGAAGCAACGACTAGTGTCGAAACACTCCGACCCATCCCAGACGACGACCCCACAGACACTTCACACGAACAATCAACGACACATACCACAGACGACGACGATCTTACATTTCCCCCGATCACCAGAATGGCAACAGTAACCCTTACGCCTGCACAAGTATCCACACTCGCACGCACGGCCCCAGGCGGAGGCAGTGGCGGTGGCGGTGGCGGTGGCGGTGGCGGTGGCGGTGGCGGTGGCGCTGGAGGCGGAGCCGCAGGCCCCCCTCCGGCGCCCGGAGGACCACCAGGACCAGCCGGTGGAGGAGGCGGAGGAGCACCACCCCCTCCACCAGCAGCCACCCCAGCACCCCCCGCTGCAGTACCCCAAGGAAATGGGAAATTGGAAGGAAAGGAACCCCCGATCTTCGAAGGAGACCGACTCCTCGCAGATGATTTCATGCACGCCGTGAAATTGTATCACTTCCTTAACCAAAACGCCCCAGTCATTGCCGATCCCTATCGCCGAGTGGCTCATGCTCTAACTTACATTCGAGGATCAGCCGTCTCCGAGTGGAAAAGAGCCCAGGAAGAGTGGATCATGGGCAACCCGATTCCCATGCCACCCCTACCGAATGTCTGGGAACAATTCGAACAAAATTTCATGCAGGATTGGACTGACACCAATCAACAATACCGCGCGGCAGCGGAACTCGATAAATTGCGGATGCAGGGGTTAGATATCGACACTTATATCACCCGCTTCGCTGAATGGGCACGAAAAGCTCAGTACCAAGAAGACGATCCTGCGGTACTAGAGAAGTTCAAACGAGGATTAAACAACGTCAGACTCCTCGACACGTGTATGAACCTTGATCAACCTCGAACATGGGTTGATTGGAAGGCCGCCACACGCAAATGAACCGCTATCATGACGGCCTTGGAACCTCATCGACAGGCCTTCTGGACCCAGAAGAAGGCCGCTGGGAACAAACCACCCACCCGTGGAGTCCCGCGGCCCTTTTTCTTACAAAACCGAAACAATCGCGGTCAATTCAACACACAACGAGAGACCCGTCGACCTGACCCTGACGCTATGCAAGTAGACAGTGCACATAAAGCCGTCACCGAAGCTGACAAGGAAAGATGCCGACGAGAAGGACGCTGCTACTTCTGCCAAGCCCAAGGACACATTTCCAACCAGTGTCCTCAGAAGAAACCACGGGCCGACATTAGACGGGCTCAAACCAGGATGACCGAAACGGAGAACACTAAGAGCAACGAACAAATGACGGGCAATGGGCAGACGACGCCCTTGTCTCAGGACGACGTCATCACCTTCTTGAGGGGCATGACGA
>QLOZ01013512.1:0-26899 GCA_003314065.1 Lactarius sp. MG50
ACAGCGAATAAGGGAAGTAAGAATACAGGTGCCATCGTATAACTGCGAATCGCGGCCGGGTTCATGGACATGATTGGACAACTGGACAATGGCAGTGAGTGACCGGATAGCTGTTGGCACCCCCCGCGATCCTCCATGAAGAAGTCAGGTTGCGGTGCGCCTGCTATGTAAGCAGGTAGCTCCACCGAGGCGGCGGGGACATGTCACCATACACTATTTTTGGCATTGGATCACTGACACGCATAGAGGCACCTGTCCAGCGGTTGGCACCGATCGGGTGCTGATCACCTGGCACTGATATCCCATCGCTGGTTGCCCGGCAAGCCAGCGATGGCGGGCACGTTACAAGATAAGCCCGTCACAGCCTGAGTCGTGGATGGAAGGCGGCCCCCAGCAGTCAGTACAATACATCCAGGAGGTCCTAGAGGGACAGGATCGCGCCCGCTAGATGTCTACCGCAGCTTGTTCGCTTGGCAGTGTTTCTTTTCTTGGCGGTATGGGCGTGGGCAGCACGCTGCCATTAGATTATCAAACTTACGGATAATAGCTCGTACTCAGACTTAGAACCCAGACTAAATGAGCAAAAAAAAATACCAAAATAAACTGAACAATAAGAAAATACCTGACTGAACTGGCTGGCCCATTGACAAAGACCCGAGCTCTTTTCACCCACTTGGCGCATATCCTCGGTCAAAGGCCCGGGACAGATGATGATCATGCCCATCAGGCCATGTACGTAACTCATCTGACCAATAAGCGCGCGCACCACAAGCAACTCGGAAATGAAATGAAATTTGAAACAGGTTAGAGACCCACCTGTGCTGCGCGTCGCTCGTCCCGCCCACGTCCAAGCCTCTCACTCGATCCTCTAATCCCAATCACTATCTCCCCTTTATGCGCTGCAAGAACGTTGTCCTCCTTTCGTTTCGAGGCCTCAACGCCTCAAGATCTTGAATGACGATGACGTGTGTAATCCCGCAAGTCTAGGCGTGGCCATCCCCACCCCTCGGTCCGACGGGGGTTCCCTGATATACGACGGCGTCGTCTCTATGTCGACCAACACATGTTGTTAATGTGCAACGCGCGCGATACATGCGGCAGGAGCACTAGAAAAATACGGTTGTGGGGCTAGTAGGGAGCACCCACCGGATAGCCACCGAAGATCGAAACGACAAAAGATTGGTTCCGAGGATTGTTACGTTCAATCTATGTACTGACTGCTGTCCACCATGAATTTCGCCATTATGCAGCATTTTCTGCCCGTAGCAAAGGGGGAAATTATGATTGCCGATACTGTGCGCTCAATCCGTGCTTCCAACCTGCTCGTTCCCCTCATTATTTCCAAACTTCGCCCGGGCAGCTTCGACCTCGTCCTGAACGCGCTCGATTGATTTGAAGTATTTGACGGTTTTCACATGCAGCTCTGCGCCATAATCATTAATTTGCCAAGCCTGTGCACAGGTCCGTCTACGTACCAGCCGTCGCATCCTCGTCCACGACAATCAGTGCCCATGGGTGCATCTGCAGTGCTGACAGTGTCCACAAATGATTCACCCCATGCTCGATCGCCATACTCAGCGCGAGAGCCTTGCGCTGGCCGGTGACGACCACGACGACCTCGCGCGAGTCCAGGACGGTCTTTACGCCTACGGTAAGCGCCATGCGTGGCACGGCGGCAATGTCGTTCCCAAAGAAGCGCGCGTTTGCGAGGATCGTGTCGTACGCGAGGGTCTTGATGCGCGTACGCGACGAGAGCGAGGATCCGGGCTCGTTGAACGCGATGTGCCCGTCCTCGCCGATGCCCCCGAGGAAGAGCTCGATGCCGCCCACGGCCCGGATCTTTTCCTCGTACTGGTTGCATTCGGCGACGAGGTCTGGCGCGTTCCCGTCGAGGATGTTCACGTTTTTGGGGTCAATGTCGACTGTGCGGGTCATGGGATGCGGTCAGCCTCCCCAGGCCATCCCCCCACGAACGATGCGTAGGGGTAACGTTGGGCGTGCGCACCGTGCGAGAAGAACTCGCGGAACATGAATGTATGATAAGACTCGGGGTGCTCACGTGGCAGCCCCACATACTCGTCCATGTTGAACGTCATCACATTCCTAAATCTGCGCACATCCATCTCATTAGGTCCTTACGCATAGCGACAATGCTCAAAGGAACAACACACGTACGAAAGTTTCCCGTCCTTGACAAGGCAGATGAGGTGTTTGTAGGTCGGAATTGGGGATGAGCCCGTCGGAAGACCGAGTACGAACGGCTTCTCCGGGGTTGGCCGGAAGTCGTTGATCCTGCTCCGAAGTTTCAGAAAAAGATGATTTGCAAATTGGTGGGAGGTCTGTTTGGCGGCCGACGGCTCGCGAACCCGGACGCTTCCTACGCACCGTTTTGCGATGTAGTTACCAATGTACTCACCCACAGCTGCGGGGTCGTCACGAATAATAAGACCTGCAGTAGTTTGATAAGCCCATAAAATCGTGTAAAAATAAGGGGCGAACACTAACGCATTCAGAGTGAGGAAAGTGGTGGAGCGCGCAGGGAGCAAGGTGCGGGAGGGAGAGAGAGGTGTGGAGGGGCAACTTGGGGTGTCTCGGCTTTGTGTGCTATATAGTGGAAGAGCCTCCAGCCTGCGTTAATCAGAGCCTTTTTTTAAATGTGCGCTGGCAAGAGCAATTCGCGGCGCGGGAGATGGCGGATGGCGTTGGCCAGTTGTAACCTCGGAATCATATGGGCCACGGCTCGGTGGCTTGATGTCCCTTAGCCACGGGATCCTAACTTAAACTTACGATCGGCAGGGTGCCAATGACGGACGGGAGATTGGGAGAATTCCTCATGCAGAGTGATGTTCTAGGCATTATATCACGCATGGTACATTAAGCTTTTGCCGCGATGTCACATGTTTAGCGCATCATATGATACATATTACCCTGTAAGGGCAAAGACGCGCGGAAAAGTAGAAATTGACGACATCGGTCCGATGCTAGCCGCATGGGGGTCACTTCCCAGTAAGAATCTTTGGGCGTCTATTGTCCTCTTTGGACCAGTTACCGATAATTGATTACAGAAAGTAGGGCTCTTCCAGCCTAGAGCCTTTGTCAGGAGAGAAAGTAAGATCGTTTTCGTTACAGCTTTATTAAACTCGCCCCCTGAATAAATTCAGCAATTCAATCCACCCACGACAAATACTGCACGGCGTCTGTCCTAGTGTGTGGTCATGGGAAAAAATTCACCTGCATCAATATCAATATGAGGCAGTGCACTTGCTCTGACTCTTACCTTGCCATCATCTCCTCAAACACCTTCTTTGCCAACATATTACCTCAACTCGTGATATGAGTGCACCCCCTGGATCTTCTGTTTTTGAACAGCTTTTTCAAGCTGCCTGCAAGGAATACGAAAAGCAGACGGACACAAGCCTCATTAACCATCAACTCGCCCTCCAACTCCAGACATGCGAATCTGTCGAGTCTGTCACTGCCATTCTCGGGGAGCAGGCACGGGCCTTCCGTAAATTTCGGGGACACGACCGTCATGGCAAGTTGATGAAAACCGTCAAGCCTGTGGTCCACATCCTCCATATGATTTTCACGGGAGGGATTGGACAGGGTATCAGTTCGATAGTACGTCGAAAGGCGTTGATGGGCTCTATATTCCTGATATCAAACACTTATTCTATAGTCATTCCCACATGCGAACATAATGTTTGCTGCCATTGGTATCCTCCTCTCCGTATGTGTCTCCCTTAGACCTAAGCACGTGTTCTTTTCCATTCTAAGTTGCTCAGGCTGTCAAGGATGTTAGCGCAAGCTACGATGCGTTCCTGTGCTTGTTCGAGTCCATCGGAAACTTCCTGAAACGCCTCGAAATTTATACCAAAATCCCTCCTACAATTGCCATCACAGAGATAGTCGTAAAGATATTAACTGAATTGCTGTCCGCCCTTGCTCTGGCGACCAAGGAGGTCAAACAGGGACGACTGGGTGAGTCCGTCCTGGCCGATACATAGCTTGACTCAACGCAACGCAGGGAAACTCGGCAGGAAGCTTTTAGGAGAGTGTGAGATTGAGGCGGTGCTACAGAGAATGGATAGACTCACTCAGGATGAGGGTCGGGCTACCTCTGCGCAGACCCTCAAGGTCGTCTACAGTCTGGACGGTGAGTAGTAAATGCTATTCGCTCCGTCAATCTTGCTGAACGTCTGTCCCCGATGTCTAACCGGGTTTCAGAGACAGTGCAAGGGATAAAATGTCTGTCATCCCTTAATCCTGCGATCGATGACCAAGAGTGCTGAAACTACCTCACAGGCGGCGAGTCCCGGGAAAAGATTCGAATGTGGCTATCCCCTCCGGATCCATGGGAAAATCACAACATCGCACGCGAAGTTGACCATAAGAGCACCGCGACATGGTTCATTCAAGGCGATACTTTTGCAGAATGGAAATCGTCTGGTTCACTTTTATGGGTTCATGGGAAACGTCTGTCGCCCACCGTTCCACACTGACATTGAAACTGATGGCCTCAATTGTGTAGCGGGCGCAGGGAAAAGCATACTGTGGTACGTTAGCATATCCAATATTTTTGATTGTGGAAACTCATGCATTGAGAAAGTTCTACAATCATCAACAACGTCGACAATATGTGCAAGTCTGGATCAGCCTCGCTTGCATTTTTTTATTGTGACTTCAGACACGAGAAAAAGAAGCACCGCCGGGATTTACTGTCCTCTCTTCTTGTTCAACTTAGTGACCAGTCTGATTCCTACTGCGACATTCTGTCACATTTCTATTCGGCACACGATGGTGGTTCACGACATCCTAGTGACTATGAACTTACCCAATGTCTAAAGGACATGCTCAAAAGTACTGGACAACACCCGATCTACATTATCATAGATGGACTAGACGAGTGCCCAAACACCTCCGGCAGGCCGTCTCCGCGTGAAAAGGTCGTAACACTTGTGGGGGAGCTTGTTGCTTTACATCTCCCAAATCTACACATTTGTGTTACCAGCCGTCCCGAACCCGACATCGAAGCTGTCCTTGGTCCTTTGACGTCTCGTTCCCTTTCTCTTCACAATGAGGCAGGACAAAACCAGGACATCATTGACTATATCACATCAGTTGTTGATAACGATCTAAAGATGCGAAGATGGAGAGCAGAGGACAAAGAAGTGGTCATTCGAACGCTCTCGCTTAAAGCTAACGGGATGTAAGGGCAATGATACCACGAGCTTCGCGAAACTTACTCACACTCCATGTGACACTCGTAACACAGGTTCCGATGGGTCTCTTGTCAGCTCGACTACCTCCGGCACTGCTTCCCAGGACGCATCAAGCATGCTCTGGGTGAATTACCGAAGACCCTTGATGGAACCTATGAGCGTACCCTACAAGATATCCACGAGACATATTGGAAATACGCACACAATCTCTTCCAAGCCATTACGGTGGCTTCCCGTCCTCTTCGTGTCGAGGAACTTGCAGAGTTTCTCGCATTCGATTTCGAGGAAAAGCCAGTTCCCAAGCTGTGTGAGGGTTGGCGCCTGCCAGACCCGGAACAGGCTATTCTTTCTACGTGCTCAAGTTTGATCTCTGTCGTCGATGTAGGTCATTCCCGGGTTGTCCAATTCTCCCATTTTTCCGTTAAGGAATTCTTAACGTCGAGCCGCCTCGCCATGGGAAGACTGATTACCTCTCGCTACCACATCGTTATTACACCTGCTCATACCGTCGTCGCGCAAGCCTGTCTCAGCGCTCTGGTACATCTGGATGAAACCGTCAGCGAGGATAGCCTCGAGGACTCTCCTCTCGCTCATTATGCCGCAGAGCATTGTGTGCACCATGCGAAGTTCGCGCCACTTGACACACAAGATGGCACGAAACTTCTCTTTGACCCGAACAAACCACATCTCAAAGTCTGGACTTGGATATATGATTTAGTGGATCCCTGGCGTTTTCGTTTTCGCTCAAAAAAGCCATCACAACCCAGAGGAACACCTTTACATTACGCCGCACACGAGGGCATAGATAACATAGTGGAGTTTCTCCTCGTCGAACGCTCGCAGGACGTAAATGCTCGATGCACCTCTGACAACTGGACTCCATTATTTATGGCGTCGGAACGGGGACATCTCGAAGTTACAGGGATTTTAATTCAGCACGGGGGAGATGTGAATGCTCGGGACATCAATAACTCGACACCATTGCAAAAGGCATCGGCAACTGGACATCTCGAAATCGCCCGTATTCTTCTTGAGTGTGGAGCAGATGCGAATGCTCGTGACGACTACAACTCGGTTCCATTGCATGATGCGTCGAAAGAAGGACGTTTAAAAGTTGCCCAAATCCTTCTTGAGCACGGCGTAGATGCGAATGTCAGGGACAATGGTAACTGGACACCATTGCATTATGCAGTGCGGGGTGGATATTCGGAATTAGTTCAAGTCCTTCTTGAGCGTGGCGCAGATGCGAATCCCCGGAACAATGCGGGCTGGACACCATTGGAATTGGCGTCGCGATATGGATATATGGAAGTTGCTCTGGTCCTTCTCGAGCGTGGTGCAAACGCGAATGACCGTGACGAGGCCAACCAGACACCATTGCATTTGGCGTCGCGATATGGACATCTGGAAGTTGCTTCGGTCCTTCTCGAGCGCGGCGTAGATGTGAATGCTCGCGACAAGAACAACCAGACTCCATTGCATTTGGCGTCGCAAGCCGGGCATCTTGAGTTGGTACAGGCGCTTATCGAGCGCGGCGCAGATGCGAATGCCCGTGACAAAAACGACCAGATCCCATTACAATTGGCATCGCAATTCGGACATCTGGAAATTGCTCGGGTCCTTCTGGAGCACCGCGCAAATGCGAATCCCCGAGACTGCCGTGGTGGCACTCTATTGCATTGGGCGTCGAAATTCAGATGTCTGGCTGTCATTCGTGTCTCGCTCAAACACAGTGCGGACGTGAATGCGCGGAACAAGAATAACTGGACGCCTTTGCATGTGGCTTTACAAGAAGGATATCTGGAAGCTGTTCAGGCTCTTCTCGAGAAAGGCGCAGATCCAAATGCTCGAGACAATGATGATTGGACTCCATTACATTGGGCATCGCAAGGGGACCTGCTTGGAGTTGCTCAGGCACTTCTCGAGCAAGGAGCAGATGCAAATGCCCAGGACAAGGACAACCGGACGGCATTGCATTGGGCGTCGAAGGAAGGAAATTTGGAAGTTACCCGGCTCCTTCTTGAGCACGGCGCAGATTCGAATACTCAAGATAATGATAAATGCACTCCATTGCATTGGGCGTCACAAGAAGTACATCCAGACGTTGTTCAGGTCCTCCTCGAGAAAGGTGCAGATCCGAATGTTGGGGACAATGACAACCGGACTCCATTACACTGGGCATTGGAAGGTGGATGTCCTGATATCACTCGGATCCTTCTTGAACGAGGTGCAGATCCAAATTCCTGGGACAACGATAAATGGACCCCAATACATTGGGCGTCCCAAGGAGGACATCTTGAATTTGCTCAGGCACTGCTAGAGCATGGCGCAGATGCGAATTCCCGGGACAAGAACAACCGGACTGCATTACATTGGGCGTCGAAAGAAGGACATAGGGACGTTACTCGGGCCCTTCTTGAACATGGTGCGGAAGCAAACATTCAGGACGATAGCAACCAAACTCCCTTGCATTTGGCGTCGCAAAAGGGATATCTGGAGCTGGTACAACTACTACTCCAGTGCCACGCGGACATCCACGCAAAGAATGACAAGGACAAGACACCATTCCACGAAGCATCAGGAGGAGGACATCGTGATGTGATGCGCTTATTGTTGGAGCACGAAGACCAGGAATATAGGGTGTAGGAGCTACGGACTTAAAGCAGCTATACGTGCAATTCAACGTCCTTGTACGTAGACCTGGGCTTTACACCGTTAATACAAGAGACAAGGGTTGTTAAATCAATTGTTATCTCTTTAACTTCCTGACTTGGCTGATTCTTGGTTTGTGCTGACATCTTAGAATATTTGTCTACCTACTTTGTCCTCAAAGCAAGTATCAGTATGTACTTGAAAGTGACTAGTGGAATATTAAATCGACTCGGATGGCGGTTCGGTTCCGGGCCTTCCGACCCGCCTCGGAGACGGACTAAACAGCATCGGACAACTGGTTATACTTGCCAAGTTATTCAGAAACGAACCATCCTCTGCCCAAGAAGTGATATTGTATCTTAAGAAGGACGGAGCTGAAGTTGAGCGGGCGAGGAAAGAAGAAATCAGGGTAGTCAACGGAACTGTTCTTGTCTCTATGCAGGTACTACTACGCTATCCTAGCATAGCTCTCACTCAGCCACCGCTTGGTGTATCTCCAATACTGCTTCACTCTTCCCTCAGATCTATTGTGGCTAGTGAGGCCCGAATGTGATCTCTGTGTCCACAAGCAGCCCTTGGAGCACCTCCGCGATGCCCTGATCGCTACACAGAGCGAGGCCCTACATGAACAGCCGTCCAACTGGCCCCAAATAATCCGTCAGAACAATCGGGTCTTTTCCGACTTATCTACTCCAGAAATAGAATGTTTATTCACTAAGTACGCCTAGCGCGCACCCACCATGATTGCCTTGATGACGTCGCTTCCCTTGTGGATGCCCGAGTCGAAAAGCACCATGCTGTTGGGCCTACTGAATCGTTGACGGAAGCCGTAATCTTCTCCAGAGCAGCGAAAAAGCCACTGGTAATGGCACCATCGATCTCTCGCCTACTTACAAAAACGAGAAAAGGGAAAACCCACCCGGTACCAGCCGCAGGGTGGGGGGGCAGCTGGACGGGATGTACAATAGCCTAGCCAGACATAATGATGATATCCATCCGAGCATCCATGGCAGTTTGGGCATCAGCAGCCATCTGCACCCCGATGGGCTTGTCCTACTGATCGTACAAGAACCTGACGTCCTCGCACGAGCGGAACATGCCCGAAGCCGGCCTGGCACAACCACTCAAAATTCCCTCTGCGCTTCCGTGTCGCCCTGCGCCGAGGCCCGCCCGGAACGCGTCCACATCCCGTGGGAATGGAGGGCGCTCGGTGCCATGCCAGTCTGTATCGTGAAGATGGGTCCGACGTTGGAGAGAGGGGTTGCGCCCCCAAGGACTCGTCGATGGGTTCAGCCGAGGTTACTCTACGCACATGCCAGTGATCCGTTATATGTACTGCTTGCCTCCCAACTTCATCGACGCTCCGAAACCTCCCTCGTGCAAATTTGAAGGCCGCATAACAAAAACTCGAATGAAGACTAGTTCCCTGTTCCCTTTCTCTAGATGCGTCCTAGTTCTCTCATACCTTACTCGGCCGACGTCGTGCGATGCCACGAATGCCTTTGGACCAACCTCTCCCTCATTCAGTCTCGATTTGTAACCACGCGCCCAACCTCTCTACCTTCATTGCGTCGCCGTTTTCTTGACAGACCACCCTCTCCCCCTTCGCGTATATCCCTCAGCCGTGTTACCTGCCGATTCGCGGCCAAGTATTAACGCGCTCACATGTATATAGGACTCAGTAGAAGCCTTCTAAAAGGAAGAGAAGAGAAGTCTTTTCAGACCCCTATTGCGTTCTCGAATTCCTCCGCGTGCATCTCCCCTTTCTAGCTTGCTCTCCTCGACCCTCGTTGCGTCAATCCGTGCCAACGTGCCGTCTCTTTCACTTCTCTATCTCCGTCTCTGTCATCGTCGCCTTCTCTTGCCACCGTCTCGTCTCGAGCGCCTCTCCGTCTCGGCCCTTCCCTGAGACGTTCATCTTTTGAACTCACGCGCGCGCCCTAGTTGCGCTCGCTTCACTGCCTACGAGAAGGGGGACGTAGGCTGTGTTGAGGTCATGTAGCCACCAGCCGAGCACGATGCTGATATTTTTTGCCGATTAATACACCTCCGACCGACAGGCTAGATTCGATAGGTACGGCTATGCTTTCAGCCCTGTAATGTTCTTCTGCTCTTTCAACTGCGGAATCCTCTGAAGCCCACAACGCACATCATCAGTGCTACAGGTCGCGCGGAAGAAGCGTAACTAAAAAGAAAGGTAAGCAGGACACACCTACTTGCGTTCCTCCTTCCTGCTCGCCATCTCTGCCACTTTCTCCTCTTTCGTCAATCCACTCGTGCCCAGTACAGGAAAGGCCGCTGCAGAAGCATCAGGCGACACTGCGCGCCCGCAGCCCGGCGCAGGCGATGCCTGCGGCGCCGCGCGGACTCTCCGAGGGCGATAGTGCTGCGAGTCGTGAGGTCTTCCTAACTTGCGTGACGAACGTCCGCGCAGAAGACGCAGTTAATGCTGGAGGATGTCCGGCGGGTGGCAGTGGTGACGTGAGTTCCGTTATGGGGATTGGCACGGGTGACAGTATGGGATCCTCGAACGCGGCCCACGGCTCCTCGTCTTCCGGGGCATCACCCCAGCCCACTGAGACGGCATCAGGGCTACCCTGTTATGCTGGTGCGTTCTCGGATGCACCTGCGTACACTATATGAGAGAGAAGCAGGTGCAATTACCGGGTGCAACACTAAGGTGAGAAGTGGGTACGTGCTCCAATCATCTGCGTCCGCGTTAACGTCCGCCGAGTCGCCCCACCGAGCCTCTTCTGCAAGTCCTCCGGGCAGGGCACCTAGCACTGACGTATTGTGAGTACCCAACTGCATCCCTTTCGGTTTGCTGCTCGGTATGGATGGTGCGTTTGGTTGGCTGTTGGCTGAGTATTGTCTCAGTTGGCACTGGAGGCGGAAGCGCTCCGGCGGGTAAGATTGCAGCCTGCATATCCGTAGGCGCGAATCACATAGGGGGTTCAAGGGAGGCTAGGCCAAAGAATGAGATCACTTGCCTTTTTTCAGGCGGAAGATATTGCAACTTGCAAGTGTGCTCACGAGGGTCGCATGAGGACCCATTCGGCGCGCTCAGGCCGAGGGTAGGCGGACCATCACCTGCAAGGGCTGTTTCCGGCTGCCCACCGTTAGCCATGCCTTATTAGGATAGACTAGATGTCGGACCAACAATCTTGGAAGCATGCTCCTCAAGGACGATACCGCCACTGAATCAGCTTACTTTTCTTTCCCACCAACGCTCCTGCCACTAGTCCTACCACCTTTCCTGCGAGTTCCTCCACCTCGAATAAGTTTGCGCACGCCATACCAGCCATGAGAGCAACCACGCGCGGGCGGGAAGCTACCCTTCAACGCCTTGGCGCACGCTGCACCGAGAACTTCGTGTCGTGTATTGTGCCCTAGAGTTAGGCCGAGATGACCGATAAGGGTAATCAAGTTGGTGCGAATTGGGGGCTCGGGGTCGGATTGAAGGCGCGTGAGGTGACAGAGAATATCGTTATTCAGAATACGCTCTGTGAACTAGCAAGTAGGCATATATGAATGTGAATCTACAGGAAAGGCGCAGCCTGGTGCACCTTATCAGAGACAAAGGCCGGCGGCTTTCATCGTGGTCTCGCGGATAACAGGGACCGTGTCTGAACGTTGCTTGCTGCGCGCTTACATGTCAACTTTAGAAAGTAGCTCTATAAGCCACACAGACCCACAGTGTGTGACCAGATCTTTTCCGACACGATCTGATGACCAAGCTTTATCTGTGAACTCTGGCAGCGCATCACTAGCGCCATACGCGTCCCCTGGTCCGGATTTACGAATAGCTTTACTACAGTTTCAGGAATTAGGCTCGATACTGGTTTGACGAGACAAACGCGCAGAGTTGGATCTCCAGCGAGACGATGGACGGAGAGGAAATGGTTGCGTGTGTAAGGGAGTGAGTATAGCGGGATGGATAAGATGTATTGCAGACGTTGGGGGGAGGGTAGGGCTGCATCCTGGATTACCCTTCACGCCAAATTGTTGTCGTCATCTTACCTACCATCTTGACGGATGCAGCATGGTACGCACCGGGGTAGGGCTTCCCTTAATTCATCCGACATCAAACCAAAGCTCTCTAATCCCTCGCATTTCTTGAACAGTCTGCTCCTCTTATAATAAAGAATCGCTCACTCTCGCTGAGACTCTCTGCCATGCCAACATCGAGTAACGCTTTCGGAATCATGCGCGCCTTTGGATCTGAATTAAGAAGCTTTTTGAACGAAGGCCATAGTGAGGTAGAACTGTCCACGTGTCGAAGGCTAGGGAGGGTAAGGAGAGTCGAGAAATTGCGGGTGTGAGATGGCCGGGTTGAAGAGGTTGAATTTGAGTAGTTTCAAGGCATAGGCATTACTTGCCGCGATATTACATTCAGTATTACTTTTTTTTTTTTTTTTTAAGTCAGAATTTATATCCAGCAACGTGTAACTAAGACAAAGACGCAGACCCCGTGTACTACGAGATTAGGAAGGGCGGTGGGGGGAATGTGGAGGGGTAAATGTGGATACATACAGTATTTCACTGTTAAAGGTAAAGACGCGCTTTGTCGATATCAGTCCGATGCCAGCCGCATGACGGAGTAGTAAGAATTTATGGGCGTCTATTACCATTTTTGGACCACTTATCGAGATAATTGATTAGAGGGTGGTGGAGTCTTTACAGGCCTTTGTCAAGAGAGAAAGAAAGTAGAACTTGAAGTAATAAAGAATAGCTATCGTATTCACCACAGCTTTAACTAAACTCGCCGCCTGGATAAATTCAACAGTTCAATCCGCCACCCACAACAAATACTGCACGGGCAGCACGGCGTTGGTCCGACCAGTGGTCATGGGAAAAAAGTCACCTGCGCAATGAATTGGATTTGGGCGACTATCGATATCAAAAATATACGAGGCAGTGCACTTGCTTCGACTCTTATCTTGTCATCTGGTTTTCATCTCAAACTCCTTTGCTGACATACTACCTCAACTCGTGATATGAGTACACCCCCTGAATCTTCTGTTTTTGAACAACTTTTTCAAGCTGCCTGCAAGGAATACGAAAAGCAGACGGACACAAACCTCATTGACCATCAACTCGTCCTCCAACTCCAGACATGCGACTCTGTCGAGTCTGTCATCGCCATTCTCGGGGAGCAGGCACGGGCCTTCCGTGAATTTCGGGGACACGACCGTCATGGCAAGTTGATGAAATCCATCAAGCCTGTGGTCCACATCCTCCATATGATTTTCACCGGCGAGATTGGACAGGGTATCAGTTCAATAGTACGTCGAAAGGCGCTGATGGGCTCTATATTCCTGGTATAAACACTTATGTTATAGTCATTCCCGCATCCGAACATAATGTTTGCTGCCATTGGTATCCTCCTCTCCGTATGTGTCTCCCTTATACCTAAGCGCGTGTTCTTTTGCATTCTAAGTTGCTCAGGCTGTCAAGGACGTTAGCGCAAGCTATGATGCGCTCCTGTGCTTGTTCGAGTCCATCGGAAACTTCCTGGAACGCCTCGAAATTTATACCAAAATCCCTCCTACAACGGCCATCACAGAGATTGTTGTAAAGATATTAACCGAACTACTGTCCGCCCTTGCTCTGGCGACCAAGGAGGTCAAGCAGGGACGATTGAGTGAGTCCGTCCTGGCCGATGCATGGCTTGACTCAACGCAACGCAGGGAAATTCGGCAGGAAGCTTTTAGGAGAGTGTGAGATTGAGGCGGTGCTACAGAGAATGGATAGACTCACTCAGGACGAGGGTCGAGCGACCTCTGCGCAGACCCTCAAGGTCGTCTACAGTCTGGACGGTGAGTAGTAAATGCTATTCGCTCCGTCAATCTTGCTGAATGTCTGTCCCCGATGTCTAACCGGGTTTCAGAGACAGTGCAAGCGACAAAACGTCGGTCATCCGCTAATCCTGCGATCGATGACTAAGAGTACTGAGACTACCTCACAGGTGGCGAGTCCCAGGAAAAGATTCGAACATGGCTCTCCCCTCCGGATCCATGGGAAAATCACAACATCGCACGCGAAGTTGACCATAAGAGCACTGCGACATGGTTCATTCAAGGCGATACTTTTGCAGAATGGAAATCGTCCAGTTCACTTTTATGGATTCATGGGAAACGTCTGTCGCCCACCGTTACATACCGACACTGACACTGATGTCCTCAATTGCATAGCGGGCGCAGGGAAGAGCATACTGTGGTACGTTAGCATTTCCAATATTTTTGGTTGTGGAAACTCATGCGTTGAGAAAGTTCTACAATTATTAACAGTGTCGACAATATGCGCAAGTCTGGATCAGCCTCGCTTGCATTTTTTTATTGTGACTTCAGACACGAGAAAAAGAAGGATCGCCGGGACTTGCTGTCCTCTCTTCTTGTCCAACTTAGTGACCAGTCTGATTCCTACTGCGGCATTCTGTCAAAGTTCTGTTCGGCACACGACGGTGGCTCACGACATCCTAGTGACTACGAACTTACCCAATGTCTAAAGGACATGCTCAAAAGTACTGGACAACACCCGATCTACATTATCATAGATGGGCTAGACGAATGTCCAAACACCTCCGGCAGGCCGTCCCCGCGTGAAAAGGTCGTAGCACTTCTGGAGGAGCTTGTTGCTTTACATCTCCCAAATCTACACATTTGTGTTACCAGCCATCCCGAGGCCGACATCGAAGCTGTCCTTAATCCTTTGACGTCTCGTTCCCTTTCTCTTCACAATGAGGCAGGACAAAACCAGGACATCATTGACTATATCACATCAGTTGTTGAGAACGATCCAAAGATGCGAAGATGGAGAGCAGAAGACAAAGAAGTAGTTATTCGAACGCTCTCGCTAAAAGCCAACGGGATGTAAGGGCAATGATACCACGAGCTTTGCGAAGCTTGCTCACACTTGTGACACAGGTTCCGATGGGTCTCTTGTCAGCTCGACTACCTCCGGCACTGCTTCCCGGGACGCATCAAGCATGCTCTGGGTGAATTACCGAAGACCCTTGATGGAACCTATGAGCGTACCCTACAAGATATCCATGAGACATATTGGAAATACGCACACAATCTCTTCCAAGCCATTACGGTAGCTTCCCGTCCTCTTCGTGTCGAGGAACTTGCAGAGTTTCTCGCATTCGATTTCGAGGCAAGGCCAGTTCCCAAGCTGTGCGAGGATTGGCGCCTGCCGAACCCAGAACAGGCTATTCTTTCTACGTGCTCAAGTTTGATCTCTGTCGTCGATGTAGGTCATTCCCGGGTTGTCCAATTTTCACATTTTTCCGTTAAGGAATTCTTAACGTCGGGCCGTCTCGCCATGGGAAGACCGGCTATCTCTCGTCACCACGTCCTTGTTACACCTGCCCATACCATCGTCGCGCAAGCCTGTCTTAGCGCTCTGGTACATCTGGATGAAACCGTCAGCGAGGATAGCCTCGTGAACTCTCCTCTCGCTCAGTATGCCGCAGAGCATTGTATGCGCCATGCAAAGTTCGCGCCACTTGACACACAAGATGGCATGAAACTTCTCTTTGACCCGAACAACCACCATTTCAAAGTCTGGACTTGGATATATGATTTAGCGGAACCCTGGCGTGGTCGCTCAAAAAAACCGTTACAACCAAGAGGAACACCCTTACATTACGCCGCACGAGAAGGCATAGGTGACATAGCGGAGTTCCTTCTCGTCGAACGCTCGCAGGACGTAGATGCTCGACACGCCGTCGATAAACGGACTCCATTATTGGTGGCGGTGGAACGGGAACATCTCGAAGTTACACGGGTTTTAATTCAGCACGGCGCAGATGTGGATGCTCGGGACATCGATAACTGGACGCCATTGCTTAGAGCGTCGGTAAATGGACATCCGGAAATTGCCCGGATCCTTCTTGAGCGTAGCGCAGATGCAAATGCTCGTGGCTGGTACAACTTCGCTCCATTAGATTTGGCGTCGCGAAATGGACATCTGGAAGTTGTCCAAATCCTTCTTGATCACGGCGTCGATGTGAATATCAGGGACAAGGAAAACCGAACTCCATTGCATCATGCAGCACAATTTGGACATCTGGAATTAGCCCAGATCCTTCTTGAGCGTGGCGCAGATGCGAATCTCCGGAGCAATGTGGGCTGGACACCATTGTGTTTGGCGTCGCGATATGGACGTCTGGAAGTTGCTCTGGCCCTTCTCGAGCGTTGTGCAGATGCGAATGACCGTGACGAGGCCCACCAGACGCCATTGCATTTGGCGTCGCGATATGGACATCTGGAAGTTGCTTCGGTCCTTCTCGAGCGCGGCGCAGATGCGAATTCCCGTGAAGAGACCAACCGGACTCCATTGCATTCGGCGTCGCAATATGGACATCTGGAAGTTGCTCTGGTCCTTCTCAAGTGCGGCGCAGATGCGAATGCCAACGACAACGATAACTGGACTCCATTCCATCTGGCGTCACGATATGGACATCTAAAAGTGGTTCAAGTCTTTCTTGAGCGTGGCGTAGATGTGAATGCCCATAACAAAAACGGCCAGATCCCATTGCAATTGGCATCGCAATTCGGACATCTGGAAATTTCTCGGGTCCTTCTGGAGCATGGCGCAGATGCGAATTGCCGAGACTGCTGTGGTGGCACTCTATTGCATTGGGCGTCGAAATTCAGATGTCTGGCTGTAATTCATGTCCTGCTCAAACACAGTGCGGATGCGAATGCGCGGAACAAGACGCCTTTGCAACAAGAAAGACATCTAGAGGTTGTCGAGAAGGGCGCAGATCTAAATGCTCGAGACAATGATGGTTGGACTCCATTACATTGGGCATCGCAAAGGGACCACCTTGGAGTTGCTCAGGCACTTCTCGAGCAAGGAGCAGATGCAAATGCCCAGGACAAGGACAACAGAACGGCATTGCATTGGGCGTCGAAGGAAGGAAATTTAAGAGTTACTCGGCTCCTTCTTGAGCACGGCGCAGATGCGAATACTCAAGATAATGATAAATGCACTCCATTGCATTGGGCGTCGCAAGAAGGACATCCTGACGTCGTTCGGGTCCTCCTCGAGAAAGGTGCAGATCCGAATGTTGGGGACAACGACAACCGGACTCCATTACACTGGGCGCTGGAAGGTGGATGTCCTGATATCACTCGGATCCTTCTTGAACGAGGTGCAGATCCAAATTCCTGGGACAACGATAAATGGACCCCATTACATTGGGCGTCCCAAGGAGGACATCTTGAAGTTGCTCAGGCACTGCTAGAGCATGGCGCAGATGCGAATTCCCGGGACAAGAACAACCGGACTGCATTACATTGGGCGTCGAAAGAAGGACATAGGGAAATTATTCGGGCCCTTCTTGAGCATGGTGCGGATGCAAACATCAAGGACGATAGCAACAAAACACCCTTGAATTTGGCGTCGCAAAAGGGATATCTGGAGCTGGTACAACTACTACTCCAGTGCCACGCGGACATCCACGCAACGAAGGACAAGGACCGGACACCGTTTCACGGAGCATCAGGAGGAGGACATCGTGTTGTGATGCGCTTATTGTTGGAGCACGAAGACCAGGAATATAGGGTGTAGGAGCTACGGACTTAAAGCAGTTATATGGGCAATTCAACATCCTTGTGCGTGGACCCGGGTTTTACATCCTTAATACAAGAGACAAGGGCTGTGTGGGCCGGTGAGTCATGTAAATCGTGCATAATAGGTGGCCTCAATTTGCTCATCAGGGCATGTAGAGGTGGAATGACCTGTTAAATCAATTATTATCTCTTTAGCTTCCTGACTTGGCTGATTCTTGACTTGTGCTGACATCTTAGAATATCTGTGTACTTACGTTTCCCTCAAAGCAAGTGTCAGTATGCTTGGGTGTCATGGTGAGACATGCATTGTGCATGGCTCAAAGACCTCGGGCTTAAATACCTTACGTTCCCTCGCTTCTCTCCCTATTTTAGCCCTTATTTTCAGTCTCGGTTATGGCCTCCTTGTAATATGTACTTGAAAGTGACTAGTGGAATAGTAAACCGACTGGATGGCGATGCGGTTCCGGGGCGCTTCGGAGATGGACTAACAACATCAGACGACCGATTAAGTGACTTAGGGTGCTGAGATCGACTGTGAAAATCACCAGTGGTCTCTTTAAGCTACCACTGATGCTTTTTTGTAGTCTGTGGCACCAGCTGGGAGATACAGGACAAGGGCTAGCACACGAAGAACTCTCTCATCGTGCCGGGTCAAGGGAGGGGTAAGCCAAGCTTGATTGCTGTTCCTTTCCCAGTTTCTAGTGTGCCAGGACTATCGCAGCCACAACCACAACATTGGCCACCACATCTCTCGAGTCTTTTGGAACTTTTCGTCCTGAAATAAGTCATGTGTTACAGAATTGCGGGACCACGTCAGGAGACCGGGCACACATAGCAAAACGGGGGACATGGGCAGCGGATGCGAAGGCACAAATGGAATGAAGAACGAATCGTGTCCTAAGAAGTGGGAGTTCGGAAATTTGGGTGTTGACAGAAATTAGCGGAGCAGAATTGGCCACTGGTTCCCTCTGGGACCCCTCACACGAACCCTTTCGCCACGGCTGTTGTGCTCAGTTGAGAATTATGGCACGGTGAGAAAAGAACGGTCAATTTACGAAGACAATGTTCAAGTTATGGAAAGACAAAAGATGCCCCAGGGGAACTTCAAGTTGAATGCCTGGACGGAACTAACACATCACGTGTGCCATTGTAAAGAAGTTACCTGACAATAGACCAAAATATTAGATAACACAGATCAGCAATCGCAATCTGATATTAGCGAATCCGTTAAGGTTGCATAGATAAGATAAGGTATCATGCCCACTGAGACGACATTAGGGCTACCTTGTTGGTGGCGCGTTCTCAAATGCACCTGCGTGTATGAGAGAGAAGCAGGCACAATTGTGGGTGCAACACGGAGATGAGAAGCGGGTACGTGCTCCAGTCATCTGTCCGCGGTACTAGTAGCGTCCGCCAAGCCGCCACCCCATCAAGCCTCTTCTGCAAGTCCTCCAGGAAGAGCACCTAGCACCGGTAGATTGTGAGCACCAAGCTGCATCCCTTTAGGTTTGCTGCTCGATATAGGTAGTGCCTGTGGTTGACTGTTGGCTGGATATTGCGGCCCGCAAGTGCGCCACCCGCTCCAGCGGCGGAGCTCACAAGGGTCGCTTCAGGGCCCTCCATTCGGCGCGCTGAGGCCAAGGGTAGGCGGACCATCACCTGCGAGGGCTGTTTCCGGCTGTCCACCATCAGTCATGTCCTGTCAAGTGTATTAGACTGGATGTCGAACCAACAACCTTGGCAGCATGCTCCGCAAGGATTTGGACGAACATCGCCACAGCTTTAAATGCCTGGTCCCGCACAACTCTACCTGCAGTCAGATACGGAGGACGAAACCGCCACTGAATGAACTTACTTTTTCTTTGTTCACCAACGCTCCTGCCGCCAGTCCCACCACCTTTCCTGCGAGTTCCTCCAGTTTGCGCATGCCATAAAAGCCACGAGAGCAGCCACGCGCGCGGGCGGGAAGCTACCTTTCAACGCCTTGGCGCACGCTGCACCGAGAACTTCGTGTCGTGTATTGTGCCCTAGAGTTAGGTCGAGACGACCGATCGAGTTGGTGCGAATTGGGGACTCGGGGTTGGATTGAAGGCGCGCGAGGTGACAGAGAATATTGTTATTCAGAATACGCTCTGTAAACTAGCGAGTAGGCATATATGAACATGAATCTACAGGGAAGGCGCAGCCTGGTGCAGCACCTTATCAGAGAACTTGAAAATGCTGATGGCTTTCATCGTGGTCTCACGGATAACAGGGACCATGTCTGAACGCTGCTTGCTGTGTGCTTATATATCGACTTCAGAAAATGGCTCTATAAGCCACACAGACTCACGATGTGCGGCCATATCTTTCCGACACGATCTGATAATCGAGCTTTATCTGTGAACTCTGGCAGCGCATCACCAGCGCCATACGCATCCCGGTCCTGATTTACGAATAGCTTTACTACAGCTTCAGGAATTAGGCTCGATACTGGTTTGACGAAACATACGCGCAGAATTGGATCACCAGCGAGACGATGAACGGAGAGGAAATGGTTGTGTGTGTGTGAGGGAGTGAATAGTGCGGCAAGGACAATATGTATTGCAGATGTTGGGAGGAGGGTAGGGCCCGGGCTACATCCTGGACTACCCTTCACGTCAAATTGTCGTCGTCATCTTACCGTCTTTACAAATGCAGCGCATTACGCACCGAAGTAGAGCTTCCCTTCCTCCATCCAACATCAACCAAAGCTCTAATCCTTCGCATGTCTTGAACAGTCTGTTCCTCTTAAAGAATCCCTCACTCTCGCCAAGACTCTGCCATGCCAACATCAAGTAGCCTTTCAGTATCATACACATCTTTGGATCTGGATTGAGAAGCTTTTTGAACGAAGGCCGTAGTGAGGATGGAATTATCCACGTGTCGAAGGCCGCGGAGGGTTTTAGAGGGCCGAGAAACTGCAGGTGTGAGACTGCCAGGTTGAAGAGGTTGAATGTTGAATGTGGGTAGTGCCAAGGGTTCATTAATTGCTGCAATTGGGCCACTGCAGAATATAATGGACCTTTACAGATGATGGTGAATGAGGATGCTTACTCTTTTAGTGCAGCCCACCCGCCCCTCTCGTATTCGATGAATGTTTAAATCCCTGGCGTCACGGTAGGTCTAAGTCTTGATATGATGCAGCCTTGACGGAGAATGATGGAGGTAAGCATCACAGGGAGAGCACTTCAGGTTGGCTTTGTGGGTCACGGAAGAGCCCGAACCCCCCGAGTTTCCATTCACCGAGGGAGAAAGGAATATCAAGTCGATGCGGACGGTACCATGATGAACTGCATTGCAGGAAGTGTTGATAAACGAAATAGCAAAAGAAGTGACGTCTAATTCAGTGCCCATATTCCCATTCCGAGTGGCCAGTGAGAGGCAAAACCTCACATGACGACTTGAACACTCTGCAGAGAGTGGCTTGACATGTTCCATCATCATGGTGTAAATTGTGCTATCGACCACCTGACGACGCCCCGTAGATCCGTATGTAATCTCCGAGATTATATACGGATCTACGGGGCGTCGGCGTGTCCAGAGTTCTGTCTTCGCCTTCAGGGTGATCCCTACGCCACTCATCTTCTACGCTGTAGTTCCAGAATTTATCATGTGGTAGCTGAGACAGGGGAAGGTGATCGGACCAACGGTATGGCGTCGTAACGACAATACATGACGACTGAGTCAAGTGTCGGCGAGGGAGTGGAAAGTAGGGCTACGGTCTCCCTAACACCGACCCAGTTCCACTGCACCCGCCGGCGGATGCAATCTTTCCATGAAGGTTTTGCCGCAACTTTTGCTTTGCGTCTGCACGGCGCTAAAATTGCGCTTGGCTTCCAGACCGCCCCTCTTCTTTCTACTGCTAAACTAGAGGCTTCGTCTCTCGCGGGCATGCTGTCTATTTCCTTTGTAAGACGTATGCCGCGGCAATACATGCGCACGAGTTTTGTCGACACGTGGCATATCGTCGTATAATATGATGTCATCGTATCACTGTTACCATGTGATTGCAATGTGATATCTAGATCTACACTAGTAGTACATACGTCGGCGAAGAATACATTGAAAAAAAAAGCCTCACGCAGTTGGAGAAGGAAAGTCATGGTACTTAACGTACCCGCGAGTTCAACTTGAAGTAAGCTAGGCTTTCGAAATGTCACTACGGGGCCGGACAGTCATGCCAGTGAATCAAGGTGGCTCATCATAGTCTTCCAGCAGTATCTTATCTCAGGACCGAAGTTCAGTGAGGGGTTGAAGTGTGCGGATGCCCGTGTCAAATTGTCCCACGACGGCTTAAGCGGCGGGGTAAGATCCCCATCAATCCGTGGCCCTTGTCACGCGGCTCCTTGCACTCGCGTGGGCCATGGTGAGATGTGTGCCCTGCGTCGGAGTCATCTTGCTCGTGAGTGTGCGTCGCGTGCGGCTGGCCGGCATCACGCGGGGGTGCAGTACCCTCGATGTACGACGACTTGCCAGGGGTAATATCTGCGACGCCTCCGCGGCCCGCGGAGTGCCTAAATCAAAAAAAAATCTCGTCAAGGATTCTCAAGTCGGGGATCCCAAACAGAAGATGTACGTACATCCCCTGGGGGCCGCGCCGGTAGACAGTATGATCAGAAGCGTGGATATCATTCTCCGCGGGTTCCGCAGGGTGTTTGTTCCCGATTTCTCCTCGCTCCGGGCTGTGTATCTGCTCGTAGAACCGGGACCGGGGTGGTGTGGCCGGGCGCGTAGCGATGTTGCCTGCACCGCCTTGGCCAGGCGAATTCTAAGCATCGTGTCTGTAACGAAACGCAATCGTCGTCGATGGCGAATGTCTCACGCACCACACCGGTATCGTGCACACCGTCGATAGTAGTTTTGAAGTCCCGATCGTACCCACGCCTACGCGTCTCAGGGCGAACGGGGATTGGCTTTCCGTTGTTCCAGTCATTGCCGATGCCCCAGTCATTGCTCCGATGGGAGATACCCAGTGACGGTGACCGAACCGTTCTGGACCTGCCACGACCAGTAGAGACCATCTTGGCCTTCGAGTTCAGATGCGTGAGTTTGCGCCGGAAAATGGCAAACGCATACCTCGTTGAGATCGCCCATAGAGATTGTATATCTGCGGCGTGTGTCTGGTAAATCTTTACGCTCGGCGGCAGGAGCACGCATGTTGCCCATGCCGCCACGACCAGTGGATTGCTTATTGAGGACGCCGATGCGGTGATAAGAAGAGGAGCGTAGGGGTGGCGAGAAGAGGAACCACGTACCACTCTGCGAGTCCGGGGGCGTGGTCCCTCAGCAACAGATGGAGGCTGAATCTTTCGAACCCAACTATAACCGGTAGCAATTAGCCTGTTGCGCAATTTCTTGGACTCGGGCGGGTGATCGCGGGAAATATTTCCTGCGCTGCTACGACCAGTGGTTTCAGACTCGTGGATGTGCGCCTCGTGCAAGTGATCGGCGCCATGAGGGTGTAACGTGCCCACGGTGTACGGCAACTCGCCAAAGGAAACATTGGCGTAGCCCCCACTGCCAGTGGAGTGCCTGGATAAAAATCTCTCGTCAGGAGCACCACTGTAGAGGCGAGGAACCCAACATAAGATAAACATCCACCCCCGGGAGTTGCTGGTGGGTCACACATTCTGGCTCGTCCTCTTCAGGGATATCCGCCTCGGCGGGACCGACATACATGCTCCTGATTTTTCCTCTCCCCAAACTGTGCGCTAGCCTGCTGGATTGGAGTCGGGATGACGAACTGAGATGCGTATTATTGCAGTCAGACGAATCCTAATAAGCGTCATGTCTTTAGCAAAACACAATCATCGTCGATGGCCGGTGATTTCATATACCAAACTGACATTGTGCACACCGTCGACTCTAGTTTTGAGGTCCTGACCATGCTCGTACCCGCGCTGCTCAGGTCGAATAGGAAACGACTTAGCGCTGACATTACCACTGCTCCGACTGGGAGCATCCCATAACGGTGACCGAATCTTTCGGGCCCCGGCACGACCAATAGAAACCACCTTGGCTCTCGGGTTCAGATGTCGTTAAGTTTTCGGAGGGGAGAGCAAGTGCATACTTCTTTGAGACCGGGCATAGGGACGATGTATCTGAGGCGTGTATCCAAAGACTCTTCGGGATCTGTATCTCCTCCACGCTTGGTGGAAAGAGGACGAATATTGCCTCTGCCGCCACGGCCAGTCGATGGCTTATGGAGAGCGCCGATGCGGTCATAAGACGAGCCTTTTGGGGCACCGAGGAGAATAATCACGCACCATGGAGAGAAGTGAGATGATGTAATGGACGGTCTGCGGTCAAGGAAGCACTGTATATGCCTTGGAAAGGCGTTGAGGATGCGATGCGGATGCCAGTGAGTGAGATAAGAGCAAAATGCTGACCATGGCCCCCCAGGCACAGCTTATGTTACGCACCACATCCCTCGACCACAATAAGTATAGCTCGCTAAGCCATATTTCTTTTTTCGTTCTCTATTTCTCTCAGGAGTGGCGACGCCACCGGTTGTATGCATCGAAGACTCGGAGAAACTGAGATGGCAGCACTCCGATAAGCGGCGGCCGCCACGCATATCATTTGTCCACTGATCGTTGTCGTTTTCCTTTCAACTGGCGTGGAACTCATGTTTGGCGCAGTGTTATGCTGGTGAGTTAATGACCGGATAAAAGAATAGCGACGTATTCCATGGACCGGACACATCTCTCCAGGCACACGACAGAAGACTGGTCAGCAGCAGAAGGGTCAAACTTGAACTTCCCCATTCCTTCGGGAGACCATATATGGGAAGTTCGCGGATGGGCGTATCTATAGCCAATGAGAACGCAGGATACGTCATCACCGTGACCTGATACCGGGAGACCAGCCACAGCCACAGGCGCCAGCCGTCCCAACGCAGGTTAGGCCGCCTCCACTGGCCCTCAGGCTATATATCTCAGGATGGGGCACTATGCCGGTCGACCTGGGGTACAACCTCAACCACTAACAGCTCTAGATCTGCATTTATGTTGTCAAGTTACAACCCACTCCGAGTCCTGCTGGTCGACCCATTGTCAAGACGAGACCCTCATTGGACGCCAATCACCCGGTGTGTGTCCTTCGCTTTCTCTTCCCATTCTACCTGGAAAGTTGTAACCAGTCTATCAGCCAGTCTATCATAAAAATGGAGAATTGAGAGGTAAACATAAATAATCCCCCTCGCTAACCTACCCCTCCCCCTGCACCTGCCTAGAAAACAGAAGCTCAGGCTATCACTGAGATTCAGACGGCCTAGGAAGAACCCACCACCGTTCAGAACCCGACCTGGGAGGATGGATTACAATCATGACCCATCTGAATCACCCTCAGCCCCGGCATCGGAGCCAACGCCAGAGCCCATTTCTGTGTCGCCGCCTGCACCTCAACCCAAGGACGGAACCCGTTTCCGGCCCTAGTGAGGCGCATATTGCGCCTTTACAGGTGGGATTAAGCAGTGCAGCGCGTAGACACAGCGCGCGGTTCAAACTGGCCAGGCGGTCACATTTCCGAATAACTTTGGTTCTGGCCTCGAGAAAGTCGGCATGCATTTCGTAGCCTGAATATTGGCGGCGACCGTGACAAGATCATCGGTGCGAAACCGTCAGTGATCCTAAGACCTAAGCAATCCATACGCCTTTATCATCCAACCCAGTGAGCCCGTAGCGTCACTTGTCATCGAACCGGCCGCCAAACCGCCAAACGAAGCCGCCACACCCGAGTCTAGCAACCCCTTCCATCCCAGCCTTGACAGCCCCTTCCCACTTCTCCTGTAGTTGATTCAACCTTCAACATCCTTATCGACCTTCAGCTTTTCTCTCGCCCTCACCCTTTGCAGCTGGCTCGGACCCACTGCTTCCTTTTCCTTTGTCGTCTTCCCCCTCCTTGACCTTCCGAAGGCGCCTCCGTTGATTTCAGTTTCTTGGGGGCAGACTCTTTACTGCTCTCTTCCCCTTCCCTGACTGGTAGTCGTGACTTCCCCTTTGATGATCTCAGTTGCGCCATCGGCTCTGTCTGGGAATCCTCATCTCCTTCCGCCGCATTTGGCAGATGCTCCCCCATCACCACTATCGATGAGAACGGCCTGAGCACCTACAATTCAGGACATTCGATGACATCAACGCCATCGGGAATGACAAGGATAAACTGCCATTTGTTAGGTGGGAGCTGTGAACATTGTGCGAGCCGCGGGATAAGCCCATCTCGGATACCACGTCGCTTGCCACCGGTAAATTGAAAGATATATAGGTGGTCGTCGTGCCAGATGAAAGACTCAAGGGCCACTTCGTTCGACTTCCTTGGTCGTGTAGTAGATGTCCAGCCGAAAGTCAAGTTACCCAAGATCCTTTTCACGATATTCGCAGGTGTCAGAAGGGCGCACTTCGAGGGTAGCGCTATTGCGCAAAGCAGCCTGACATATTTTCTCCAGTTTCTTGGATGTGATGGGGTGGTAACTTGTGTGCTATTGAGGTTTACGTCCGTACCTTTCCTGTACAATCGAACCACGGGGAGATCGCCAATCAAATTTCAATTTTGGAAATGCTGTTGGCAATATACTTCGAATATACGACCCGGTCACCTCTCTCAAAGGTATGGTAGAAAAAGTTCGATATAATTGAATTTGATGGCGACTGTTATGGTTCCGCAGACGGATGGCAAGTTTAGATCGAATGTAGTCTGTGATGGGCATTAAGTCGGTCATATGCGTCCTTGATGATCTCGAAGTTGGGACTAGATAGTCGCAGCGGTGCACTGAAGAATGTTGAAATGCATGATCATAGCATGGTACAATGTAGGACATATCTACGCTCGATGGATCTCGTTTCTGGTCCATGGTTTCATGACGATGAGCTCCTGGGAAACGGTATTGTGCAAACGCGACCATCGTACTCTGGCCGGAGACGTAGCGTATATGACGAAGCATCGCTTGCCGTGGGAACGAGCTCCTCTGGAACGCCCGGGCCTGACAGAGGCTCGGGACAATCAACCCAAGTCCAGACAATCATGATGGTCTCAAAAAAAGCCTTTTGAAAATCTGCAGGCAGTTCGTAGACGCCCTCCTCTACGAACTAAACACTCTTCCCCGTGTAGAGGGTTATGTCGGCCAAATGACCGTGAAGGAAGGAATCCGAAGGATGCCACCTATCCCCGGGCCTGGTTGTCCTGTGAACACAACTACTGCCAGTGGCGTAGATTCCCACGAGGTAGTCGTAAGTTCGGATGTATTCAGCCTACTAGCTTCATGAGGACAGCGCTAACTTCACTTAATACGAATATACTCACACGGACCCATATTGTTATCCGAGGCCTCACATCCAGCTTCTGACCGTTGTCGCTGCGATCGGAAGTCGACTCTTGCTTGACGCGCCACGCTTCCTCCTTTACTATACTCATTCCCCAAAA
>QLOZ01013517.1:0-10763 GCA_003314065.1 Lactarius sp. MG50
AGCATCCGGGATATCCGCCTCAGCGGCCTGTGCTACCCTCGAGTCGGCCTCTTATCCTACATTGCTGTGTGTAGTGCACCCAGCCAACATTCTGATTGACTAAGCTCTTTCTTCAAAGTATAGCGCTGTCTGCATCACTCGAGGTTCAGCCAGACGATGGAGACTTGGCGGCCCCGCTGAGGTTTATTTCCTTAACTAGTTGGGCTGGGACCTTGTTCAGGCTGCCGGCAAATCACGTAATAATGGGAACTAGTATTTCCATGATATTTTCTTCAGGCGGTCTCATGAATATCAAGTGGGTGGTGGATGCAGTACGTGTAAATGCCAGTGTTTGTTGGTTTTAACTATAGCTGTATTCATCGTGTCACGGCCGGCGTAGTCCATGCAACCAGGCACTTTCTGTTCCGCTCAAGGTGCAGCCTCTTGACGCTTCTGCCAAAGAATGACATTGACACTGCAGTTAGGTGCATGACTGACACCGTGACTGGTTCGGCACTATCGTGAATTTGGATGCGTGGGTAGAGGTCCTTCGGGAAAGCTGACTGGTGCACCCCATTGTAGGACGTTGGTCTGTTGTTGATCCTCGTGCTCTTGCATGTCCTGACTCTCGAGGACCGATTCGTCAAGATCATTCCACTATACACCCTTAGGACACTCTTTTCTCGGAAACTCATCGTGATGTCCAGATTGATGACGAGGAAGGGGTGCACAAAAAGAACTTGCGTCACAGCTTTATTCAAGTTGTCTGCCTCTGGGCCTCTCTAGGCTTTCTAGTAATCATCAATGTAGCCGTCGATGGGTGCATCGCTTCTACAGGCCAACTGGTTATTGTAAGTCCCGTCCGTATTGTTGAAGGATCCAATTTTGATAGGGCACAGGATGTTGGATTTGCGCCGACTATCCCGTCCAACGTACTGCTGCCGACTTCGTTTTCATGTGGATAACCGCTATGACTCGGACAAACACCGTCATCTACGCGATACTTTTCCTATACTTCAGGGGTTATATCACAACAAACGGACGGCCCGTACAGATGTCGTGTGAGCCAGAGCCGCTCAACGCCCTTAGGCCCCTCAAACAAGCGTATGGTTTACTTTTGATAATTTTCTCCTTCCTCAAGAGCCCTCCCTTTGACCGTCTTTTACTAACCAGCTACCTGCTCGTCTACATCCTGGCTGTGGGCATTTTGGTTTAGTAGCCTCGTCTCTGGACTTCTCCAACGTGATTTCGCAGGTTCTGCCCCTGTCGGTTGCGCGCTATAGCACCTTCACGGGTCATCACATTCTATTTGTCATTACAATTTTTGTCGACATCATCTAGCTTTCCTCAGGCGTGCTCAATGTCCTCCTTTTCTCCATCACGCGTCCGTTCCTGCTCCCGCATGACCCGCCAAGTCCCGATACGATGACCCCAACACCTCACGACATCAGTACCGTTGGCCCTTCACTCTACAAGAGTTTAGATGAAGTAGCCAGTACTCAGAGACCCAAATCGTTTGAATTCCCACGTTGCGAGTCTCCGGTCAACGACTAGTACTGGCCGGAGCCTGGTTCTGCAAGTGAGGGGAGTGTGCGAGTGTCCCTGCCGTCGGACGAGAAATGTGGGCTGATTGAAGAATGAATCACTGACATCGCATCCCTAGGTAGTTGATAAGCAAGTCTTCCATTATCATCAAGGTGGGTGACAGGTGTCTGATGGCCCTCATTGGAAGCGTCACACACTGGCATACTACAAACTATTCAAAGTTGGCCGCTTACTACTGTAAAGTTGGCGACTGCACACTTGATTGACGCTCGTAGTATTAGCACCCAAATATCATAGTGTGAATTATCATGGGAATAGGCAGAGCATGGACACACGCACCCATTGAGAACGTACAGCAGCGCCCATCTGCAGTAGCAGTGCCACGCGGTCTTTTGCTAGGCTGTGTGGCACACCATAGTTTGTACCAGACGAAGAGAGCCAGGACGAAGAGAAAGACTTTGAGGTGATGTTGCCGATCAAACGCTGCTGACGGCGAAATCACCAAGCTGTCTATCCCATACTATTTATGGACTGTGGAAGTAAAGTTTCGCAAGGCGGCTAGATGGGTAGTATGTGCATATAGAAGGATTGTCCCCCTCCGCCCTACTTCATTTTCAAGATTTAAAATCTAGCATACAGAAGAAGGAAAAGAAGCAGTACTCGATAAAGGGAATGAAGGACCAAAAAAAACATTGAAAATAAAATAAATATTGAGACCCGTAGGTCTACCACTCTGAAACAGCGTGTCATCCTTGTGCAGGGGCCATGCTAATCTTCTCTGTATCGTTCCAATTTTTTCGTATGCATCCCCGAAGGGAGCAATCATTAATAACTGAGTTGACCTTCCATAAACAAAAGTTTGCATTTCGTTTAGGACGCGGGTTATTGTAAGTTAGGTGTATCACAATGGGCCGCCCGCGTGGGAGACATCAGACCCGGAGCAATGAACAGGGAGTACTGCCCCAGGTTGCTCGGCCATAGCGTATAGTCTGTGTGGATGCACGTCGTGCATCGCATCGAGGGGCTACAACCTATCTCTATCGCGTCACAATTCGTTCAAGGGCCATGCGGCCCATGCCATCCGCTCGGCCAGCCCCGAATTCGTCTAAGTGCAGCACCTCGGCGTGTTCCGGGTCCACTTCTCTTGGTCTCTTGGCATGCTTGCTGCGCCCTGTTGGGTAATTACTTGGGTCTCAACGAGCGGTTCTGTAACTACTGTAACTGCTTTTGACCTGCCGCAGTTTTCGTTGCCTATGCGATTTTCTTTAGCACCGGATAAAATTTTTTTTTTGGTGAATTACGACGTTCATCATCCACGGCGGATCCTGTCCGCCGTGCTTCGCAATTTTGTCCAACTTGGCATGTCTCAAGTCACAAAGTAGGAAGCTCGTCGCGATGTCTACCGGCTCGGCCACAGTCATTACAATGCGGAGTCCGCAGTCTCCCTTCAGACGTTTCTGGACCGCTCATCGGAACCTCTTCAAAGTCCTGCCCGATCACTTCCACGCAAAGTCATAATTATTACTCTGCCATTGTATTCTCCCCCTCATTCTTCTGGGGATACCAATATACACCTTATTCACTAGACGGGTCTCGCATCTCCCGTTGAGCAAGGAGCAGAGTCAGCTTCACATCGACACGACTCGGAGTGCCAGCGGGAGTTGGTTCCGAATGCAGGCACGTTGCTTTTACACGACGGGCTCTCGTAAGACCAAGTGCTCGTCCTGCGGGCTGTATACTTGGCTGTCGGTATTGCGAGCTTTGATCAGGCGGGGGCGCGTGACGTGACCGTGACGTGATACCGAACTTGAAGGATGAGCAAGAGCAGACAATGCCAGTGCGAGCCACGAGCGACAATATCATGGTAAATTAAGCGATTGCAACTCCTACTCTAATGATTCAGAGGATACGGGGATGAGACGGGACCAGAGAATACCATTCGCCCCTATATGAGGTCATGCTCCTTAAGAGCAATCCTACATGTTACATAACATATGAATATTATCTTATCTTATCTCTGCCGGTCTACTCGGGCATATCCCAACACTCCCCTTCAGACTGACGATAATCCCATCTCGGCTGTGTGATGGTTATGCTTGGGACGTGGTAATGCCTTGGTCAGGATATTGGCGGTCTGCTCTGGATCTCGGCAACTCTCGATACGCAGCACTCCTTTTTGCACCTTGTCGCGTAGCCAGTGATATCTAATATCAATGTGCTTCGACTGGTTGTGAAATTGTGGGTTCTGCGCCAATGCAATAGCTCCATTATTGTCGCCTCTGATCACTGTGGGGAATTCTTGAGGAAAGCCCAATTCGGCATGTAGATTCCTCAACCATACTGCTTCGCGTCCGGCTTCAGCTAGTGCAATATATTCAGCTTCTGTGGAGGAGAGTGCGATTATGTTTTGTCTCTTGGATCGCCAGGTGATGGCACCTCCACTGGCCATAAAGACGTAACCTGATACAGATTTGTATTCTGCATTCGCATATGCAGCGTCCGCAAAACCGTAGAAGATATTTGGTTGATAAGGTAGGGTTTTGTATATGATTGCATGCGTATGCGTCCCGGATAAATAACATAGGATTTGTTTCAACGTGGTCACATGCTGAAGGCTCGGGTTGGCTGTGTAGGACGCTAGGCGGTTGACTGCGTAGGAGATATCTGGTCTCGTTGCGTTTGCGAGGAATTGTAATTTGCCCAATAGACGTGCATAAGAATTACTGCAATTTCCCTCGCTGCCATCGGGATTCGGTTCCAATGTCACATTCGGGTCAAGCGGCATGCCAACTGGATTTGCGTGTTCCAATCCTTTGTGCTTCAATATCGATTCGACATATAATTTTTGCGAGATGGTGATGGAATTGATGTCTCGAGTAATCTCGATACCGACGATCTTGGACAGCTCGCCCAGATCAGTCATTTCCCATTCCGCGCGTAAGTCTGACTTCATTTGATCCATGAGTTTGATTGTCATCGCGAATAATAATAGATCGTCGACCCAGACAGTTATAATCGCAAGATCTGCTCCCAGGCATAGGATGTACACGCACGGGTCAGAACATAGCTGTGCATATCCATGCCTTTTGGCTCCTGCATCAAATTTAATATTCCATGCTCTTCCGGCTTGCCGCAGACCGTAAATGGACTTGATGAGAAGGCATACTTTGCCAGTACTGTCTTCATATCCCTCGGGTTGTTGCATGTAGACACGCTCCTCGAGTATTCCGTTAAGGTAAGCACCTTTGACATCCATTTGTTGTATTAACATATTCTTGGATACAGCTAACGCCAATATGGCGTGGATTGTCTCCATACGGACAACGGGGGAGTAGGTCTTGAAGAAATCGTGGCCTGGTCTCTGTGCATAACCCTTGGCAACTAAACGCGCTTTGTATTTGACGATTTCACCGAGCTTATTTCTCTTTTTGACGAATACCCACTTGTTGGCTATCGGGACAGCATCCGGCGGTTTGTCGACTAAGACCCAGGTACCCATCTTCTGGTGCTGGTCTAGTTCCGCTTTGATGGCTTTCTCCCATTCTGGCCACTCAGGGGAATTCTTCGCCTCCTGTAACATCTGGAAAAACCTCCCATCCTAATTAGACAAACTCTTGCAAAACCAGGAATAAGTTGCACCAAAGCCAAAAATAAATTTGCAGAAGTTTACAAATGGAGAAAAAATAGTGCAAATGGGTCCTAAAAATATCTACAGAGTACAAGCAAAAAATCTGATATATTGCCTAGGAGTATATAATTATAATTCACAGTGTCAAACAGTCCCACAGCTTTTCACAATGTCTGTTATCATTTTCATTTATGTACAAAAACTGTAGTTACGAGATTAAGTAGGAAATTACAGAGAAAACCTCCCCCCCTGCTGCTGCCACCCCATCATTCCACTACCGCTACCACCCACCGTCGCGCCACTGCTGCCGCTGCCGCCCGCCGTCACGCCATTGCAGCAGCTGCCAGGTGTGCATGAGGCGATGGGGTATGCACAGGGCAAGGGACGAGGGGGCACGCGTGGGGTGCGCATTGCGTGGGGCGAGAGGGCGTGTGCGGGATGAGGCGAGGTGGATGTGACGATGTTTGCACGGGGTGAGGCAGGTGTGCGCAGGGCGAGGCGGGCGTGTGCAGGGTGAGCCAGGCATGCGTGGGGCAAGGCGGTCACGTGCAAGGCGAGGTGGGCATGCGCAGGGTGAGGCTGATGCTGCTGTCGCTCTCGCCCCCCCACTGTTGCACTACCACTGCCATGCCGCCCATCGTCGCGCAGTTGCTGCAACTGCCGCTGCCATTGTCGCTGCCAAAAAAAAAGGCCTGCAGAAATAAAATTAGCACAATTATAAATTTAGAATAAAAAGTAGAAGCCGCCACGAATTCGACGGGGGGGAAGGGATCCGTCAATGTGTCATGACCCAAGGGCTGTGCTCTCGCATTGCTGCCGCCGCCACCATCGCCGCCATTGCCGCGACAGCAGCAGCCGCTGCTGTTGCTGTAGCTGCAGCTGGTGCTGCTGGTGCCGGTGCTGTGCCAGTGCCGCGCCCGCTCTCGCTGCTGGCGCTGGTGCCGCTGCTGGTCCCGCCATGTTGCCGTCATTGCCGCCACAGCCGTTGCTACTGCTATCACCACAGCCCCCACTGTTGTGCGCCACCATTGCGATACCACTACCGCTGCTGCTGCCGCAGTGGTGGTGGCGATGGTGCTAGCGCAGCCGCATTTCCGGATGCGAATGGGTCGGGGTAAGGCTTGCTACTGTATTACAGTACCTGGAAAGGCTGGAATACATAGTTAGCATCTAAATAGTGACTATCTCACTTACCCTTGCACTGTATAAGTTAGTGATTCCTAAAAACAACCAAATCGTTAGTCTACAAACAACTACTTACACATGGACGTGTGATGAACTTGAGAAAAGTGAGCAGTTGGGCGGCAGTGATCGGTCATGTCACAATGTGACACATATGACACGTGACAGCGCAGAGAAGTTGAACTTGTCTTCTCGTCGAAATAACTTCAAGTTATGTTATGTCCGTTCACCCTGAGTGCCATCCTTGGTATGGTTTTTCTTTTCTTTCCTTTTTTCATAACCTATCTTCACGAACAATGGCCCTACACAGACATGCTGCCGCGCGGCCGCCAACACCCCCCTCACTCGCAAACGTGAGCTGGGGGTGTTTTCACACTCCTATGACGACGTTTCGCCGCCACATCATCGCTGCCACCCCCCCTCGCTCACAAACGCGAGCTGGGGGCAGTTTCTGTCCTTTCTGACGACACCCCACCACGTCACCTCCACCACACCCCCTCGCTTGCAAATGCGGGCTGGGGTGCTTTATGACGACATTTCGCTGCCACATCACCACCACCCCTCTCGCTCACAAGTGCGGGCTGGGGGCATGATTCTTTTCTTTTTTTTTTTTCGTTCATATATTTCTTATTAACTAATACCCTCTCACAGGTACACAATGCCTCCACCTCCAGCCCGACCCCGTCGCATCCGGGATGTGACCGCGCCAGCACCATCACCGTCACTGCCGCCGCAGCCGCCGTCGGGTTAGCACCGCGTCACCACCGCTGCCGCCACACCAGCACCATCACCAGGTGGCGGTCGAGACAGCCGCCAGGTAGCCGCCCCCATCACCGTCACCGTCATCACCCCCTATTGCTCACAAACGCGATTGGGGGTGGCTTTTCTTTGCTTGGCACAGCTGCCACATCATGGCTACCCCCACCACCTCACTCACAAGCACGAGGTGGGGTTCTGGCTCGCCCATCGTGGCTTACCTCCCTCCTCACCCTCGACCACATGCGGCAGCAACTGGCTGGCAAGCCCATCATCGCTGCCGTCAGTGGCTATGCGGTAAGTAAAAACTCCCTCCCTTCCTTCCAAACATATGTCCCACCACACTGACGACAACAATTTACAGCTCGGCGGCGGTTGTGAGCCCGCGCCATGCACACCCCTTGCCTTGCGCACGCCTGCCTCGCCCCGTGCCTGCCTGCCTCGCCCCACGCCCGCCTTGCCCCGTGCCCACCTTGCCTCGCGCACTGGCGCCTTGCCCTGTGCCCGCTCGTGCCTTACCCCGCGCACTTACCCCGTGCCCTGCCCTGTGCCCGCCTGCGCCTTGCCCTGCGCTTGCTTGCTCTGTGCCCGTCCGCGGCTTGCCTTGTGCATGCGCGGCTTGCCCTTCATCCCCGCGGTTTGCCCCGTGCACGCGCGCCTCGCCCACGTGAGATCCCCAAGCCGCGAGGGTGCCCATGTCGAGGAATTGAAGTGAGGTCTCGCGCATGCCACGGAAGCAAGCAGGATTGACTGGCATGCCCCACTCCAGCACCCAGATGATATTTACCTTCTCATACTTTCCTTTTAATTACACCTGTACTTGTAGTTATGTGCTTCAGAAATGAGATTCTTGATTTACTCATAACTATGTGACTTAGAGGAATGGAAGTGAAAGGCAGCTAGAGTTGAGAAGATTGCCAGAAATAGCTGGAAAATTTAGGGAGAAATATGTCAAATTTGCTCAAATTAGAGTAATTTAGAGATAAACTGAAAGGGGGACAGTGGTATTTAGACAAATCACCAAAATCAGCAAATTTTGGCTAATTAGAGCTAATTAGCTCTAAATAGACAGGGAGGTTTTTCCAGATGTCAAGGTAGTGGGCTCGTCTCCAGTGACAACGGCGGCATGAACTAGTTGTTCCACCAAATTGAGCTCAGTTTCTTCCTCGTCAGAGAAAGGATCGTCTAAATGTTTGTAGTCTCTTCGTATACCTCGCGTTCTTCGAGGTTCACTCTGTGTATCTTCGGCTTCATCTCGTTTATGCTTTTGTCCTGCGCGTGTGGTCTCAGCGGTTTTGTCCTCGACTTGACGTGTGTTACTGGACTCCCCTTGGTCCTGTTGTCTCTCCCCTTCATGCAGAGGGTCGTGTGGTATAGTGAATTCCTCAGGTGGGGATGGAGTAGACGTGTTAGGAGGGGTTGAGAGGAAACGGAAGTTTCGAGTGGTAAGTACTTTACACGTTTCCACGCTATAGTATTTGATAGATTTTGATCCCTCGTCGTAACCAACATATGCACGCTGCTGTGATTTCGGCTGCATCTTGCAAGGTACTTTTTGCCCTTGCAACAATATCCACACAGGTGCGCTGAACTCTCTAAGGTGAGAAACGTTTGGTTTAACGTTATGCCATAGTTGATAAGGCGTGTGGTCAGGTACGGCTTTGGTGAATGATCGATTTTGAATAAACGCTGCGTGCACTACTGCGGGTTCCCAAAGAAATTCTGGTAGCTCGCTTGCAGCTAACATTGCACGCGCGAGTTCAACAAGAGTATGATTCATGTGTTCCACAACACCGTTTTGTGATGGTGAATATGGTGCGGTCATTTGGATGTCGATTCCTTGTTCACCACACCAATTTTGCAGATTCTCATTGACAAATTCCTTCCCGCAATTGATTCGTATTGCGCGCGGTGGTTTATCATGTGTTTTCAGGTGCGTGAGATAATTTTTGACATACTGTGCAGCCTGATCCTTGGATTTGAGGAATTCCACCGTAACATATTGCGCACGATCGTCGATGAAAAGCATGTAGTATTGGTGACTGTTTATAGAAACAATGTCATACTTCCCCCAGAGATCCATATGCATAAGTTCTCCGGATTTGGTATCACGACATTCTATAACACCAAAAGGCTCAGTGTGTTGCTTCGCCTGAATACAGGCAATGCAGTCCAGTTTTGGTGACGAGACATCGACATTGAAACCGTCGACTAACTTGCAATCGTATAGGGTCTGTAAACCGCTGTAACCGACATGTCCAAATTGTCTGTGCCACGTCTCCCAGGTTTGTGTAGGTACGTTCGTGTTGAACGTTGTAATCATTTTCCATTGCTTTAGCTGACCGCTTTCAGTAGAGCGTACTTGTAATTTGACGTTGAGTTTATACAGATTGTGATAGATTTTTCGCCCAACTACAACGCATTTCCTGTCTTGAGTGAGAAGCATGAGGATACCATCCCATGCCATATATTTGTGACCATCGCGTTCCCATCGGCCGAGTGAGAATAAGTTTGTGCGGTTCTCGGGAATGTATAACACATCTGTTAGTGTTAATATAGATGTGCGCCTGTTCACTGTTGATGTTAATTGGACGGTTCCCCGACCTTGCACACTTGTCTTGACATTGCCTATGCCTGTCACGGGTATACCGCTAACTGGTTCGTAAGTGTCGAAGAATTCACGCCGATTGGCAACATGAGTTGTGGTCGTGCTGTCAGCCACCCAGTCATAGGCCATCAGCAAAGTCCAACAAATACTTAGACAACTTATGTGACTTAATTCACTGCTAAGTACACCAAATCCTCAAAGGAAGGTCAAATTTCCTTAATTTTGACTTGGAGAATTGTCTGTTAAGGAATGACATTAGAGTAAGTGATCCAAGTCTGTGATCTAATTAATTTAAGGACATGATGGACATCCAAGTACATAATTATATGTAATCAGCTAAGACAACAGGTTATCCCACCAAGTAGCTAAATATTCAGTTAAGTCCACTTAAATGCAGCACTGACTTCGAGTTTTTTTTTTTTTTTCTAAGTTGGATTTCCGGAAATAACCGGGAACCGGACTTGTCAGGAGTGTGCGTGCTCGAGCTGCCCACGTAATTGTTTGTCTATATTTGTACTTGTTGGTAACCCTCTCTCGCCCACTTTCCAAGTTACTCAGTTCAACTCAGCCCACTTGCGGCACGCTCAATCGCGTGCCGTCCTTGGTTGGTTTTTTTTCATTCATCCATTCCAGTTACTAACTAATAATTCCCCCCACACAGGTCCCTGCCAGCGACAGTGCTCTGCGCTGTGTCGCCCCCCTCGAACCCACGCCGCGTCGCCACGTCGCCGTTTGCGCTGCCACCACTGCGGCGACCCCTCTCAAACACGACGTCCCGCTATCACATCGCCGCCACGTCGCCGCTGTGTCTCCATCACCGCGGCCACCTTTCTCAAGCTGCTGTCACGTCCCCGCTGCGTCGTTACCACCGCGGCCACCCCTCTCGAACACGACACCCAGCTGCCACGTCGCCGCTGCGTCGCCACCACCGCGAGTACCCGCTCTCGCACACGACACCCCGCTGCTACGTTGTCGCCAACCCACACCCCCCTGCTTACAAACGCGGTTGGGGGTGGTTTGCTTCTATGCCTCCCTCTCGCTCACAAGTGCGAGCTGGGGTTTTTT
>QLOZ01013519.1:0-17775 GCA_003314065.1 Lactarius sp. MG50
AGGGAGCGCAGAATGACTGACACGATCGTTGAAAGTTTCGATGTCTTCCACGGCCTTGTCGCGCAGGGACGCGAGTGTTGGATAGTCATATACGATGGACATGATTGTGGAAGCCCCCGTGCGCCGGAAGTGTCGGTACCGATCGTCGCGAGGTGGGTTCGTCAAAAGTGCCGAAGCCAAGATTGTAGTCTCCTTGGTCAATATCGGATGATAGTCCCGTACTGCCGTCTTGGTGAGGGCTGCTTGTGCAGCGCGATTCAGGCGACGGAAGCTGGGCAAATGACGTGAGTATAGAGAATGCTCGTGCACGCCTTCTGATCTAACTCACTGCCCGTCATAGTTCATGAATGCCAGCAGGAGCCCTTTACTCAGGACGTCCTGCGCCATAATGAATCGAGGGCGGTCGGAATAATTATTTGCACGTCGCTCGAGAACGTCGAAGGCCGAATTGAAGCTGTTGAATACAATTACGGGTTTTCCCGCGGCGTCAAGGTACATAACCTCTTCTACAACACCCATCCTCGCAATTTAGTATCTTTCTGAAAAAACTGGTGAAGACCTACTGAAACGCTCCTTGCAGTCATCGGAACGCAACCAACTTTTATCTAATAGCTGAAGGGTATTTCCGATGATCGGCATGCGTCGAGGACCTGGAGGCAGTTTCCGCCAAGGACTCCTACGATAAGAAACAATGAAGACGATGAGCAGAGCGAGAACGGCGCCTGTCGTAAGGGCTCTGTCCTCCAGAGTCGCTTTCATCAAAAGGCTTGGCATTGCGGATAGTGGTGTGAAGGAAGGTGGAGCGACGGGGAACAGCGAGTCAGCAACTGCCGCATCTGTGACAGACACGCTTTCTTGAGGAGGAGCAGGCACGTGGGTTGAAGGGTTATGAACTCCGGGGTACCATCCCATGCACTTCTTTAAACTGCTCACTCGCGGACGGACTCGGACGGGGGTTTCCATCGAAGTGACCAGCTGAATATGTGGGTGGGGCAAAGTGGCAGTAGGGTCGACACCTACGGTGGATTGTACCTCCTAGTAGATAATAGAATTGTCTGGAGCACGGTAAACAGAAGGAGTATTCCATGCACCGAGCTTGTGGAGAGTTACTCGGTACTGGGAACGTATTGTGATGGTAGGGAAGCGATGAGCCACATGAGCTGGTTTTCGGCTCCCGAATAAGGTTGTCACCTAGAAAAAGCGAAGCGTATCATTTATAACTCCAGTGACTATTGAGAGGCATTTGTACGTGTAGTATTTACTGGCTGTTATCTGGCAGTGCAGTTAAGACGAAGTGGTTGGTCCATATCAGCAATCCAAGTTATATGGGATGCGGGGAGGCGTTTCTGATGCATGAATTGAAGTATTTGATGGAAGCCGTCGCCCCGCGTCTTCAGTAATCCATTCTCAATCGCCAATGTTCAGTGCGCCGATGGAAAACGAGGCGCTGGCTTGCATTCGTATGGAACCGGCAGGCTACGAAGTTCCGGCGAATACTCGGTACGGTCACGGTACGGAAGCGAGAGCTTACCAAGCCATTCTGGTGTCTATGAAAGTGTTTGAATCAAGTGGCACGTCCTTCTCATTTCGGTCATAGACGCGCTCAAGCCTCGCGGCCCACAGTACCGTGGAGATGCAAATGAAGGGAGGTCCGTGGGCGACATGTTTAACAACGCAGGCACGCCGCCCGAACGAAGCCGTCGTGTTCTGTCCTTCGTTGCGCGCCTCCACAGGTCCTCGAATGTTCTTTCCGTGGATCCAATAAGCTAGGTTTGGCGGTACCATCACCTCACTGTAGATCGATAGGTCGTGGCGGAATTATTAAAGATCAGCGAGGAAGATTGCTCCTTTAGGGATGAACATCCCGTCATTTCATGCCGGAGCGCGAGTGGGATTGCCGTATGGGCCTTGTCACGGTTACTTCACTGTCAGGAGTAGGGTCAGTCATACAAGATGGACATCGTTGTGGACGCAAGGGGAAAACTAGGCATCTCCCGAGCCTTTCGAAGTCCTCCAGCACTGCGGCCAGCGCAGAGACGAGAGTTACTTCTTTACGGAGAATCGGATGATAAGAACGAATCGACGACTTGGTGAGTCTTCCATGTGCTGCGCGGTGCGTGCAACGCTCTAATTGCTCGAACGAGAGCGAGAAGCTCACAGACCTCTATAGGGAATGGATGCGACGAATAAACCACCAGAAGGAAACTTATTCATGACAAGCATGCGAGGGCGGTCAGAGTAAATGTGCCAGTAAGGAGCTCTGTGCCTACCCTGAGACGGTTCATGACCACAAAGATGGGCTGACCGAGGGCATACAGGCATATTCTACTTGCAGTCTCTCACAAACAACGACATCCTGTCTCTGAATCCAAGGGCGTTCCCAAGGATAGGGTGTCCCCCGGGACTAGAGGGGACGCAACGCCAGGGGCTCCTGTGGTACCTGATGGCTATAACGGATTACCTCAAGGCCTAGAAAAAGCAATGTGGAGGATGAGAAGCTCCCATGCAGACAAATGTGATGTCAAACGTGATGCACCCCAGCAGGCAAAGAGTAAGAACGGCAGGATCATCTGTTTTCAACCTGGATGTTGCGTGACCAAACCCAGAGGTAAGTTATGTACGAACTGCTCAAATACGAGGATAATTACCTCTTCCGAGGACCACGGCTGTGAAAATACACGAATAGGTGGCCTCACATGTCCCGACTGGCAATTATGCCAGACAGATGATATGGATACACTGGAAATAAAGGTCACCATGTCACCGAGGTTAAGCGAAGCGTTGTCCACTGGCAGCGAGTCAAGAGTCCGATCGTGCCAACTGAACTACCAGACTTACGAAGAAGGAAAGTCAATCTCAACAAGTCCTCGTAGAATAATTCTGAGTCGGCCGTGTATCCGAACACCAAAGTGACGCCACAAGTCAAGCAATCAAGAGACCGAAAATATACAGATTGATCAGGCCACCAGACTGCTCCAAATCGATATCGCTAGGTTGTGTTGCCAACGCTAAGCGGAGTCGCACCTTGATACAACGTCAAATAGTAGTAGAGAGGCTACCAAAGACTTCTGTATTATGCTGTACTACCGCGACTGTAATAGAAAACTTTGTTGCTCCCTTGACAATAAGTGGATAAGTGCCCATGGTCGTCGCGATGGTCGACGGCTGCTCTCAAGTCGAGGCAAGGGATGGCCCCATACAACGCCCATGCTGTGGGCTATAGCTATAACCAGAGTCACCCAGGGTTTTGCTGCTGAGGACAGCAGGGTAGGGACCACGTCATGTGGCCGTGGGTATAGTTGTTGGTGTGGCCGCGGTGGCCATCGTCGTCGTTGTGGCCAGTGGTCATCGTCATTGTTATCAGGGAGAGTACGAGGCGGGACCGTGACTGTCGACGCAACCAGGCACTGTCACGGTTAAGGGCCCGTTAGCTCCGGTTTCAAAACGTCCTGATTTGATTTTGGAAACAACTGATTTGCCTAATTCGGACGTCAATTTGGCTGACTGGTTTCGAAACCAGAGCTCCCGAACGGGCCCTAATGACGCAGTGTTAGGGGCGAGCGCTCGTGAGCGCGTCCACTATAAAGAGTGAGAGACTCTAAACTGGCATCAGGGGCCAACTCTTCCATGCCAGAACAATACGAACTGTGGTGTGCTATCGAAAACCGACCTTTCCCTTTCTCCGTTACTGTTCCCACCACCAAAAATGTCGGCCACTTGGAAAATTTAATCCGCCAAGAACTCCGGCTCCGTCCTGACACCTCAAAACTCATTCTCACCAGGTTAAAGGTGCACAATATCATTGATATACAGTAGTCGACAGACTGGCTGACTTGTGGTGTTTTTCAGGACGCCAAAAAGAAAGAAGTCTACATCAGTCAAGCTGACTTGGATAACAGTTCCGAATTACAATATCCGTCACAGCTCATATCAGAGGTATGGCGGACGCAACCTCCCAATGGCCATGTGCACATCTTCGTGATGTTGTATCCATGTGAGTACAGAATTGGATTTCATACTCATTTGCTCATGGCTCTCCTATACTCGGCAGCGGAGACCCGGGACACTCTTCGAGCGGCCCGCAAGTTGTATGATACCTTGTGGGGGAAAGATCTCAACGACATACTACTGGATGTACCCAATAGCAATGGCCTTAAGTATGTGCCCAAGTCGTGGGTGGATTATCTGGAATTGCGTCAACTCAATTACCGAGAACTCGCTCTTCTCGTCCGCAAGGAATATCTTTTTGCCTATGACGTGTTGGAGACGAAATCGAGCGGAGGTATACTGGACGTGCCAATGGGAGGTATAGTGATTACCGGCCAACCAGGAATTGGTGTGTAGTTTGTCACCGATCTTAGATCGTCTTGCTCACGCCAGCACCAAATACGAACGCAGGGAAGTCATGCTTCCTCTTCTATGTCCTTTTCCGCCGTCTTTGTGACATGAAGCCTACCGCTTTACACACGTCGAGTTGTTTCTTCGCTTTCAAAGACACTGGGGTTAAAGTGCACGATGCCACCATTCAGGAGCAGAATGTTCTCCCAGCGGGAACCTGGGCTCTTAGCGATTCTAATGAGGTCAATAAACGGCCATGCAATACCTTTCTCAGAGCCTCCGTGGTGTCCCAAGCTTGGATTGTGCAGACAACCTCTCCTGCGAAGGATCGATGGTATCAGTGGTCCAAAGAGTCGAATGCGGACCATTTCGTGATGGAGTGCTTCACACATGAAGAGATTATTGCACTTGGGTTTGTTTAGTCTGATGGTCCTAAACGTCTTCGTTTTCATCTGAGCTTCTCCTACAGCACCATACTCGGTCTCGATCTCGACCGTTTCCAAGAGCAAATTGAGTTATGGGGTTCTCATGCGCGGACCTGCGTCATGTTGACTCGGAGTCCAACGCAAATTAGTCGTTTTATTGAGCTTGCGAAGATCGCGGCCATGAATCTCGCTTGGGAACCCCACGATTTCATCCACCAATCTGAGTCATCAGATACAGACTCTCACCTACTTTTGACTATACGGCCGAAGAATCCACAGAGAGCATCCAGAGTTGGGGATATAGAAACAAAATTCCTCCGTCATCTTGTCGATGAGGCTATCGAACAACTAGATACCGCTAGGCAAGTCAAGTTTTACTCCATAATAAGCGCACACCCGTGGTTCGGAGCTTCTGCAGGTTATGTCTTCGAAAAGTCTGTCCATGCCTGGCTCTTTGCCCATTCGACCTCGAAGGGACTGCCTTGTACCCCCCGTTCTCCCAGGTCACCCAAACCTCTTCACTTCATCCCCGTGTGCGAGAGGGTGCATGTGTTCAGTGGAACAACAGCCTTCAGGAGTGCCGGCAAATACAAGACTCCATTCTGTTGGCTCCCTACCTCCCAAGCGTTCCCCATTACCGACGCCGTCATCTGCACAGATACACATCTCATTATAATCCAGTCGACTGTCTCTTCCCACCATGAGGTGAACGCGGAGCAATTCCAGAAAATCCAGGAAGCTTTTCCGAAATCATTTCGGGATGCCCGCCAGTGGTGCCACATGTTTGTTACTAATGATAAGGACAAGGCCAAGGCATTACGGGACCAGGTATTTAAGGGCCTCCCAGAAGACGTTGATATTTACTCCGCTGTCCTTGACATGCCTGAGTTTCACTTAACCCCTGAGGATTTAGCACGTTTAGAGTGGAGAAGGGTAAGATGTCAGAACGAGCCCGACAAGATGGACACGAGTGAGGCGGAGGAAGGGCAGACGACTGAGGTATCTGGTGCTATGACGGGAGTTAGTGCTGATGGACCCGGGGGCGAGCAATAGGTGTGGACTCAATTGCCTGCTCCTGAGCACGGCTAATGAACACATATTCATGCCACGTGGGTTACTTCTGTGGCGGGGAGATAGGTGGATATTGACTTTGGCCAGAACTGACTCGAATGTTCATACGCGCCTCGACTGGAACCTCAATCCTGACCGATTTCGCCACATTCCATCCTTCTTGTCTCTATCCGGCTAAAAAAACTGTGCGGGTACAGGATAGGTGGTCCATCCATCGCCACCTTGCCGCGTCCTCATGTGGCAAACCTCATATTATTCGTTGAATCATTGAATCTGGTCCCTGATGTTGGTTGCCCCAGTTGGCGCCCGCGCGGATTTGCCTATACTTGGAGGTGAGATGCGTGTCGCTGCACTCGACACCGCTCGGGGTGAGGGTGTAAAGATGTAATATAGATACGCAGGTTACGAAGTATAGGAGGGTTCACTCTCAGGAAGTGCGCTGTGGAGACTGTACCAGCACCGCGACGGTCATGCGGGCTCAGTCACTATACGAGCGTGTCTTTGCAGTCAGAGATTATTCAGTAGTTACAACCTTTTTTTTTTTGCGTCGTGACTTCGTATTTCGGCCCACACAATGGCAAACTGAGTCGCCCAATGGGAACAGCGCCTCCCGTTCACAGGTCAAAGTGCTCCAGTGTCGTTTCGGGATGAGAATAGTTGTAGTCGCGGACAGTACCTGCGGCAGATTGATGATGCGTGCACCAAACTGAAAGCCCTTTATCTCGACAACTTGAACTATTTACCGCGGCAAACAACAGCCTGAGATTCATCTGTTGTCAAGCACTCACTACATGGCATGCCAGCACGTTTTGACTTTTTCGCTGCTCACACACCAACAGAGGACACTTCACCGATCATAGAGCTTGGTGGGTTTTTCAAGCTGCAACCAATAAGCTTCGGAAAACGAACACCGCTTCCCCTTCACCGGTGGCGTGATCACCAACTTATCATGATGTATCCCAGTGTTTCTAGGCTTGCACGAGACATTCTCGCGATTCCAAGTACAGTGATTCATCCATTAGCAGTGATGATAGTAGTTTGACGGGCACAGTATCCGCTGTTGCTGTTGAGCGTGTCTTCTCAGGGGGGATATCTGGGATCTTCGACGAGCCAGCTTGAAGCCAAGAAACCGTCCACAAAGTCATGATTTTGAAGCATAAATTGCTGCTCACTCGTCATACGCGTCTTCGAGGGGAGGCTCTGGCACAATCGGCTTTCATATAGACTATAGTCTTGATAGATGTTTACGACTTCAGTTGGAGCACGAGTATGAGATAAGCACGTATACCCCCATACCATATATGGGTAAATCCATCACTTTTTTTTTGGAATCTGCATTTATAACACACAACATGTATGTAATTCCAAAGACACGCGCGAGACGACGATGCATGTTGAATCGTTGATTGATGGGAGATGGCTATGGACTGGTATATACGTCTGGTGATGTGGAGTGGGTGGCTTGTGTGCTGTGGATTTCAGTTTGATGACTTTGATTTCCCGTTGCTTGTTGTTCAAGTTGTGATTGCGAGGGTGACGCCGGCTAGGCGGTGTCAGCGCCCTGTCGCCTTATCCTATTGCCTTGGAATCCATCACGTATCAATACGATCGTTTCCGTACAGCACCACTGGCGCACGTTATTCACGGCCGGTTCAGGAAATCTACTACTAGTGTAGGTATAAAGCGCCCCTATCCGAAACTGGCCTTACCTCGCTTCGGACCCTTATCGCTTTGTCCTTTTGTGGCATCGTGCAGCTTTTACTAGTACGACGCGTTACCATCCCAACGCCACCCTAGTTGTTGTGGCTATACTACAAGTTTGCTTTATAACGACCACGTTCTCAACTGCCTGAGTGCGTGATTTAAGACACTGTGCCATCCTCCCAACATCTCCCACCAACAAACTAACTGTCGCCCAAACAATACCGTGAACGTTAGCTTTTACAAAGACACTTTCTACCATGCCTTTGCGTCGCCTGCTGAGCACTTTTGGTCGCGCTCCCTCTCATCCTTGTGTCGAGGAGGGCATTGTGGTAACTGATGCCACTGAGCCCGCCGTCACTGTAGACACATCTCCTAGCACTTTGACCCCATCCCGCGCTGCCAATTGCTCTACCTCGCTGGGAAAGCGCCGTCATCGAGAAGCTCCAGAAGACATTTCTCAGCAGTTACCATCTGTTACTAATCCCATTGCTGATCCCTCAACTGTGGCTATACCTCCATCGACTGCTGTTCTCCCTCCTATCAATACCACCCCCATTGTTAGCGCTGGACCATCCTCTTCGCACCCGCTGCCCCCCTCTCCCGCGCCAACAGAAATCGCTCCCGACGTCGAACCAACTGAGATAACGGCTGAAGGCTGGATAGCGACCCTCCTGGCCGAGGGCATCAAAGTGCGTGACTTCTACTACGAGCCGGTGCCGAACTCGTGCAAGGCCGCCGCGCCCGAGGCCTTCGACCCCCTACCGTCCCTCATCGCCGCCGACTGGCATATCCGGAACCCGCAGAAAAACCACGGGTTGCTGAGCGGCAAGACGCTCTTCCGGCTGATCAAACTCGGATGGCTGGCCGTGGCCGAGGTGGCGATGCGGGTGCACGCGCGCGCAGTACGGCAAGCGTCCCGAGGAAGAGCGGTACCCGTTTGTCGTGGCGCCGAACGAGCCCAAGCCAGCTCCGTCTCAGCGCGTGCGCATGCGGTGCAACACCGGGTTTTGAACTAACCCGGGTGACTTGTCAGACCGTGAGTTTTTCGGGTATGACCCGGCTGGCCATTCAGACGAGGAGCATCCCCCGACTCCTCCTGAGGCGGAGGCGGAGGCGGAGGCAGAGGGTGGAGCAGGGGGGGAAGTGGAAGCGGAGGAGCCCAAGGTGAAGCACCGAAAGGCGACGGCCTTGCGCCGCGCGAAACCCCTGCGAAGGGAGTACTCGCATCCCGATGTATAGCCTCGCGTTCCTGAAGAGACACATTCTCAAATCTATTACTTTTTCTATTTATTCACCTCCCCACTGTTGTAAGTTGTGTTGTAGACTACGATCAGTGTATTCCCGTGGATGTAGCTTTAATCTTCCAGCTCCAATTGGCGTTCGTGTTGAACGCAGCCTTCCGATACTATTACTATAATGGAACTGAACTTGTGCGCCAACTTTTACGGATGTTCAAAGTAGGCTATCCATTTGTTGATATATTTGAACTTGTGAAAGCCATCCTATGACTATCGTAACCAGCCGCGCTCTCGAAACGTCCTCGGTTCGTGGTTCAAAGGTACTGGTATCAGTATTAGGTGTGGGTGGCCAAATCGGAGAAGGTGACACATACCCGGTTGAGAACGTCCTTCCCCGGCGATGAGAATCTTTCCACCACTCCCATTCTTTGTTCGGCACCGCAAGGATGCGCAGACTCACCTGTTGGCTCCATCTCTAGTCTATGATTGCAGGGCGCATGGCAGAGCAGAGCCCGATTCATTTCGTGCTGAACACAAGATCTGCTCCACCGATTCATTGCTACGGGGATGAAGATCGAGTCGTAAGTGAGCCGCGCAGAAATGCAGATCCGCCGCCTCATCCATGCCCTCCATCTGACTTTAGCAGTATTTGGGATTATACGCTTAGGTCATAGCGACAGCATGGGGATCCTTCGGTAATCTGATGCCAGCCACCAGCCACTGTGCCGAGATATCCGATGAGCCAGAAGCAAACGACAGAGTCGAGGCAGCAACACGAATGCGGAGGGGCTATGATTCCCATATCTAGTATACTGCGCTGCGGCCCGGATGACTCAGGAGCCATAAAAAAATACCATATTACAGGGGGGCTCCTTGAACCGCTACCACCACCATGGTACGGATTCCCACGGTATCAGCCGGGGCAAGGATTGGTGAATATCCTCACCATCGAAACACCATCGGCCCCTCCTACGAGTCATACCAACTCACACTGTCCCATCATGGACACCCGCCCACCGGCAACAATCTTGACTATTATATACCATAGAACCCATGTACCTACCAAACCCTCTGTGAAATACAGACTACTAAAACCTCCACGACCCCATCCCCCCAAATCTACTGACCCACCAACGGCACCAACTCCTTGATGCCCCACCACCACAACCGCTGACCCTGCCAGAACAACCAAACCCGAATCCACCACAATGCCACCAAGGTACCTGACAAGACCAGCAATGAAAGACCACCCACGCGAGCGCATCGACAAAGGCGCTGAGCCTGAATACCCTCTATTGTTCAATGCCACACACACACACACGCACACACACCGTGCCCCCCCCCCTCACCGGGTCGATCAACAGATGGCACCACACCATCAACGCACGTCTCACCGATAACAAGATACTCGCCACAAAAATCAAACGGGACAACCCGGACAAGAAGTCCACCCAGACAATCAAAAGTACTTGGGAACATGTCCTTAGAAAAAACACGGACCTCCCAGATGACTGGATCGCCAGTCGAGAGGTTTTAGTGGGTAGGAGGACACGACACACCTTGCCCCCGTAGGACGCGTGCCCTGAGTCCCACACTATCCCTATCGGGATGTGCATAAGTGCATTTTACCTCGCCCCGGTCCCATCGGCCCGGCTACAGCGTGTTAGGCAGGGCTGATCCTGGCCATCTCCCCTGTCTAACAATTATTTTCGGTAGACAGTGGTACATAGCTAACTACCAAAATAAACGCTTTCCAAAAAAAAAAAAATTCCATATTACAGCACAAGCTAAAAGACCGAGTTAACCGAGTTACGTACAGGCGGTTTGTATGGGAGGACAATACCCTCTTCCGAGAGTCTCCTTTACGTGGTCAAACCGATGATGACACGAACATGTGGGGCAACCTGTGCACCTCTGAAGATCGATTCGTCAGTAGATACATTCAGTTGGTTTTGGACTGGGTATGAGAACGTGAGTCAGATATTATTGAAGTTGATTGAACAAAAGTAGGCCGTGGGCTCAGTTGTTATACGTCGTACCTATTTCAGAAACCCCTGCTATGGTGTGCCTAACAGCACCAGTACGGTATCCATGAACTGCCATAACAATTGGTGGTTGTTGTAAATATCCACGGAGCTTTCAAAATTACGTAATCGGTTCAGCGTATGGTTCAACAACAGAGAGGACCATATACTTTGCGAGACTCTGACTGTACTAGTACGAAATCTTCATAACGTTCAAGAAACATTGCCCTAACGAAACTCCATCGCGATCGCATGGAACTCACTTCATCTACCCGAGTCGCGCTCTCATCCCCTGAGTAGCTCCTCCTCTCCTGCCAGTATTGAGAGAGCCTCTGTGAACCGAGGCGTGAACTTGCATTCGTATTCAACAGGCCTGCTACATTGTGGATATCAATATTCCCCTGATAATACGGAAGGGTGAGTATGACTGCTTACAAAACTATGCCAGTGTCCACGAATGAGTCAGTATCGAGGGTCACGTCATTTCCATCGTGGTCACAATGCCGCTCGAGATTCGCACACCATAGTGTCGTGGCGATAAAGATGAAAAGAGAATCGTTGGCAAGATGTTTCCCAACGCAGGTACGCTTCCCGAAGCCATACGTGCTATGCCCCTCATCACGTGTCTCAGCAGGTCCTGGGATGATATTACCGCTAGAATCAAGGAACCGCTCTGGATTGAACTTCGCTGCATCGTCACCATAGAATTCAGGGTCGTGGTTGCAATGCCAAAGATTCGGGAGGCATATCGTTCCTTTCGGGATGAACATTCCATCGTACCAGTCATCCGTTGTCGTGCTATGAGAGATGGCAAGCGGTAGCGGAGGCCGCCATCGGAGAATCTCTTTGACAATTGCCTGTATATACGGAAGACTTGGAGCATCCGAAAAGGTTGGGACCCTAGAGCGCCCAACAACAGTGTCCAGCTCAGCTTGCGCGCGCTTCTGTGTGTCAGGATTCGCGATCATTGCAAGTGCCCACCAGCTCATCGTAGTATACGTTGTCTCTGCGCCCGCGGAGCTGCGCGGAAGGCTCACTGGATATCCATTATATCAAAATAGGTCAGGGACGCACTATAATGTCGCGACCAGCCACGCCATTTCTCGAGTGGAAAGTCCATTTCTGTCAGAGTTCTTGACAAGTGTCGCACTGATGCTTGGCCGTTCAGACCCTTTATACTGTATGCAGTAAATGAAAAGGTCCAATTACAGTATCAGCTGATTCACCTACAATTTCGCTGCGAACATTATTAAAGAGGGCCTCAAAAATGCTCGTGTGGTGCATAAAGAATCGCTTTCCTTCACGCTTCCACTTCGCGAATCTGATATCGTTCCATCGGGATCGGTGATAGAGATCCATGACGAATATCAACACACACCGGTCTGGGATGAGCATCATCCAATGTAACACTTCGACAAGATGTGCCCCGGGAACAGCAGCTTCTGATACACGGTCGTTAAAGGCGTGGATCTCCTCGAGTGTCTTGTCATTTTCGGTCTCAAGTGTAGGGTAGTCATACAAAATGGACATCGTCGCAGAAGCCGTAACTCGCTGAAAGTGCTTTTCCCGTGCCCCAGGATTGGCCAATAGTGCAAATGCCAGAAGGATTGCCTCCTTTTTGAGAGTGGGATAATAGTCACGCACGAGCGACTTGGTGAGTCCCTCATGTGCCGCGCGGCGAGTGCGACGCCACCTATGAGGAATGGGATCGTTTTCGGCTTTCTCAGATCTAAGCAAGATCCACTCACAAATCACCGTATGGTATGAATGCAGAGAATAGGCCACCAGAGAGAATTTCATTAGCAACAATCATACGTGGACGATCAGAGTATATATTTGAACGTCGATCAAGCAGCTCAGCGGCCACCTTGAGACTGTTTATGAATACAATTGGCTGTCCGAGAGTATTCAAGTATATGATGTCTCCTGGAATATATACCTGATAAAGCCACGGGATTCTCAGAGGCCACAACAAAGGGATACATACGGTACGCATTCTTGCACTCTCGCCTGAACAACCATGTCTTGTCTCTGAGTTCAAGCAGATTTCCGAGAAGTGGAAGTCTCCTGGGACCGGGAGGAACGTGACGCCAGGAACTTTTGGCGTATCGGACAGCTATGACGATGACGGTAAGGCCTAATAAGAGTCCATTGCGGAATGTGGAAAACTGCAGATAGTCGGACAGGAGAAGGTGACTCTGAGGAAGAACGGAGCCTTCAATTCTCATCTCGTGGGGGTAGTCAGCGGTAAGTTGCAAATAGAGTTACTTACGGACGATTTATATAGGAGCACACAGACTTTAAGTCGCACACAGACGACAGCTGCAGTCGACTCCATATAAGGCAGATACCTAGAAAAGGTATACTCCGTGATATGGCATAGAACCACCTCACTAGACAAAAGGGGAAGAGGTTGTACTAGTAGAATTCCAACATTTACGCAATAAAAGTCTTGCTCCACCGTACAATGACTCTGAAGCCTCTGGACATCCTCAGAAGGGTCCTCGAAATGAGGTCAAAGCCAAAAGGGACCATCTGCTTGCCCGACTCGCTGACAAGAAATCCATTACTCATCCGAAGAATACTCGCTTGACACCTCAGGCTGAGGCTCTGCAGGCCATTTCATTAGCCACCCAATGACCCTGTTGCCTGCAAGCTTGAAGGGCTTCTTGGGACTTTGAGCCGTCAGATTTGCTCAGAGCGGTTAAGGAGAATGATGGCGACGATTACTTTGAACGAACATTTCTGTGATTATTTAATCTCCGTGATTATGTAATCTCGCCGACAGGACATAACTCCTCAAAAGGCGTACCGGGTACTGTATGCAGTCGACTCTATCTAACGCAGATCGACAGATCACTAGTCGAACCGCTACTAAAAAAGGCGGCCAACCGTTCCGCGCCCGGCCAGTCCGGCCACACCTGGACGAATGGGCCTGGGAAGCAGACTCAGACCGAATGGTGACTCGGAACCTCCTCGCCGCATGCCTGAGAGCCGGCCACCATCTCTGCCCCTGGAAGGAAGCGGTAGTGTGCATCATCCCCAAACCTGGCTGTGCAGATTACACGCTAGCAAAAAAACTTCCTCCCCATCTCACTACTTGAGTGCCTAGGGAAGCTACTAGAGAAGGTCGTAGTGAAACTCATCTACAGAGACATGTCGAAACATGTGCTGGTGCCCACAACGCAGTTTGGAGGACGAAACTCCTCGTCTGCGCCGGATGCAGGCCTCACTCTCCTCCACAACATCCAAGCAGCTCACCAGGCCGGATTCAGATCTGGCATACTACTATTTGACATACAGGGGTTCTTTGACAACATAAATCACGACCGCCTCTTAAAAATCTCCGCAGATCTAGGATTTGTGCCAGAACTGGTCCGATGGTGCGGCTCCTTCCTGAAGGACCACACAGTCGGACTGAAGTTCAATGGTAAGACATCTGACCCATTTGATTTCGAGACCGGAACCCCGCAGGGCTCCCCAGTCTCCCCAGTCCTGTCGATAATATACACCTCCCCACTCCTCTACAAAATGAGAAACTGGCATAAGGCGTCGCTCGGCATTTACATAAACGACGGCGTCATCTTCGTGTGTGGCCGAGAGTGGGCCGACATCACAACTACAATGTGAACCGGTTATAGTGAGTGCGCAGAAACACTGACGAAGGCGGGCTTGAGCGTAGAACCGGGAAAAACGGAGCTGCTATTCTTCAAAAAATGGAGCGAGAAGAGCACCCCACTCCCACACATCCACCCTCCCAACCCCTCACTCAACACGCACTACCGGGTACCAGCAGTGAACACACTGCGGTATCTAGGCTTCTACTTTGACACACGCCTTAACTGGACCCACCACGTAGAAGTGGTATGCAACAGAGCTCGAGCGTCCCTAAAAGCACTACAGCTGCTAGACAACTCCGTTCGAGGACTCGACCAAGCAAGCTGGAGGCTGGCATACATCGCTATCTGCCTCCCGGTCCTCACTTACGGAAGTCAGCTGTGGTACAGAGGCAAACAGGTAATGCTAGTCAGGAAACTCCAGACTGTCCAAAATGATGCAGTAAGGATAATCTCGGGAACCTTCCGAACCACCCCCCGTGAACGCCTGCACCAACTACTCACAATACTACCGATGGACTTCCGGCTCGAGACGCTAACCCAAAACACAGCGCTCTGGCTCTACAGAGCACCAAAGGGGTGCCAACTCCTCAAACGCCTTGGCGGAGCCTGGCACATCCCAACTCCAAATGACCTCCTGCTCCCCACCCCTAACAGGATTAGAGCGGCCACAACACTCCGCGCCTTGGCTGCTAAAGTCCCACCGAACGGGCCTCGCATAGAACCATTCCCAGATTTACCAGCAGGCGCCCCTTACTGGAAAGGGCGCGTGCAGGTAATACCGAAGAACATGGACTGGGACTATAACCAGGTCACTAACGCACTAACGGAGTCATGCCGCGAAGGCGCCACAGTAAACGTCTTCTGCAATGCCATGCTCTCGAATAGAGAATGCGAAGACGGAAAACAGCTGGGCGCAGCCTCAGCAATACTATACCACGAACGAAAAGAGCACGGACACATGGAGTGTTCGGCGAAACGCTAACAGAAGCAGATGCTCTGACCCGCACACTCACTCCAGGGCTCGAAACCCTCTCCCTCTTAGCCACCAGACCAGCGCAGACCCAGGCGCTGATAGTCTTCCTCATACCCTCCGGCCCAGCCTTGAGCAGGACGCTAGACCCATCCCCGCACGAAGAACAGGCAGTGTCCATCAAACACCTGGAGAAAATGGGCGAGATACTCGCCGTATACCCTAGAATCACTGTTCAGTTGCAATGGCTACCAAGGAAGGTCCCCTTCGTCGGGTTCCGGAGGGCCAAGCAACTCACACTGGAAGCCATCCGCACAGCGGACCTCACCAGCCTAGAGGAACCTCAAACGATCAAGAAACAGAAGGAAAAAACCAGAGGAGCGGCCATTGCAAAGTGGGCAGACCGCTGGCACCACAACCCACACACGTCAATGGCGTATAGAACGGCCCTACAGGGGCACCATACCTTCCAACCCGCGGGCCAAACCAGGCGCGAGAAATGGGGGCCGTGGCCCTACGGACCACACCGGAGCTCAAAAGGACACAGTTAAGTTCCCTAGACTCACCCACTCCACGCTGTACCGCTTCATTACAGGTCACGCGTTCACCGGGGAGTAAACCCAATGGTTCTACCCCCAGCACACGCCAGAGCAAATAGCCTGCCCCTGCGGCAAGGCAATCCAAACAATCGAGCACGTGCTCTTAGAATGCCCCCTCTACACTGCCACGCGCCGAAAGCACCTCACTGCTAATGGCTGGCCCCGAACACTCCCTCTTCGCCAAGCATGAGCATGTCCAAGCGATGCCCTGCTTCCTGGAGGAGACGGGTGCCTGCGCTAAACCGTGGGTCGAGGTGGGAGCCGGGATGAGGATAGCAGGATCACAATTTGGAGATGGAAACCTGCCATACATGACCAGACACGACCACCTCCCACCTATAACCACACGCTGCCCATAACCAGCTAGCACTGGTTCCCCCCTGCCCATACCATTAAACGCCTGAGCATAATACGTAGCATACACGTGACCGCCTCTGTGCCGAGTTGTACACGCCGCGGAATACAAAGTCGACTCTATCTGCAAAATGGTAGAATTCGCTCGCGCGCCTTTGTTTACGGTAAACAACCCAGTTTACTGTAGTAAAGGTAAAACATGCCATGGCGCAACATGTATTATGTGTTTTCCGCCGCGCGTACTGCCCTTCCATTGCACAAGGCGCTGCTCCACTGTACAATACCGATGTACCATCATGACCTGAAGTGCTTACCAACCTTACACAGAAAGCAGAAATGGGGCCGCAGGCAGAAAGGGGTATCACACTGCCTCTGTTGTTGGTGACATCGACAAAGTCAAATTTGAGGAACAATAAGACCGAACAATAAATTTTGCGACGTGATGATCATGGACAAGAACCACGAGAGTTTGCATAGCCCTCAATTAACTGGGACCTACAGCATGTCAGTTTCATGACAATAACAGGATCGTGTACTTTGCGAGACCCTGAATATGTTGGTACAAAATCTTCATAACATTGTCCTAACGAAACTCCATCGCGATCGCCGCGGCATGGAACTCACTTCATCTACCCGAGTCGCGCTCTCATCCCCTGAGTAGCTCCTCCTCTCCTGCCAGTATTGAGAGAGCCTCTGTGAACCGAGGCGTGAACTTGCATTCGTATTCAACAGGCCTGCTACATTGTGGATATCAATATTCCCTGATAATACGGAAGGGTGAGTATGACTGCTTACAAAACTATGCCAGTGTCCACGAATGAGTCAGTATCGAGGGCATTTCCATCGTGGTCACAATCCCGCTCGAGATTCGCAGACCATAGTGTCGTGGCGATAAAGATGAAAAGAGAATCGTTGGCAAGATGTTTTCCAACGCAAGTACGCTTCCCGAAGCCATACGTGCTATGCCCCTCATCACGTGTCTCAGCAGGTCCTGGGATGATATTACCGCTAGAATCAAGGAACCGCTCTGGATTGAACTTCGCTGCATCGTCACCATAGAATTCAGGGTCGTGGTGGCAATGCCAAAGATTCGGGAGGCATATCGTTCCTTTCGGGATGAACATTCCATCGTACCAGTCATCCGTTGTCGTGCTATGAGGGACGGCAAGCGGTAGCAGAGGCCGCCATCGGAGAACCTCCTTGACAATTGCCTGTATATACGGAAGACTTGGAGCATCCGAAAAGGTTGGGACCCTAGAGCGCCCAACAACAGTGTCCAGCTCAGCTTGCGCGCGCTTCTGTGTGTCAGGATTCGCGATCATTGCAAGTGCCCACCAGCTCATTGTAGTATACGTTGTCTCTGCGCCTGCAGAGCTGCGCGGAAGGTTCGCTGGACGTCCATTATATCAAAATGAGTCAAGGACGCACTATA